>JARYHS010003825.1:0-24000 GCA_031002005.1 Vandiemenella viatica
GGCGAGTCATGCATCTGGGGCCCTTTTATTTTTTATTATATTTTTAAAAAATATTTTGAATTTTGTACCATATTTTTTACTGAAATAATATAATACTACAAACATGTATTTATTATTATTAATAATAACATTTTATGCATTTATTCTCTAAACAATTTCATTTAGTCATGAAACATTAAATGAAAAACGAAAATTAAAACAATAAAATTAAAACCTTACTTTTCTAGCTTTTTTGTCAGCAAACTCTCTTATAAGACTGGCAAAATCTAGGTTTTCTGCAACTTGATTTTCAATGGACAGTGAGGCTAAACCAGTTAATCTTGTTTGACACGTTGTAGACCGCAAGTACGTTTTATCAGTTTTAGTTTAGAAAAACTGCGTTCGCCACTTGCAACAGTCACTGGTATTGTTAACAGAAATCCGGGTATTGGGGTATAACTCTTGAAGATTGTACTTTTTGATAAAGTTTAATGTTTCAATAGGTGTTGCCTGATGGTCTTCGAGATAGTGCTGGAGACCTAAAATTTCATCGCACTATAAATCTCCATCAATGTCAGAATTAAAGTTGATCATTAACTTTTCTTGCAGTACAGAACAATGTCGCATTAGTTTTTCTTTATTTTGATTTTTTTTTTTTAATGTTAAACAAGAAATTCCACGTTGCAGAGAAATCTTGCATCTGTTGAAATCTTTCCTTCATAGATATATGCACGGTGTCCATAAGAGCATTAAAAAACTCTGCTTCAAACCTTTTTTTTTTTGGATCAGTTATTGGTTCATCAATAGCCTCTTCACCCGGTCTACGTTTAATACGTCTTAGTCGAGTTTGTGGTTTGAAAACTGGTTGCGTGTCAAGCTCCGATGCTAATTCAGTTGCTGTTACAATAGCCTGTTCGAGACCTGTTTGTCTATATGTTTGCAAATAAGAGCAACATTTATCAAGCATTTCAGTAAAGTCGACAAAGTTGATCTTAGATGACTGACTGGCTCTGCTCACAACATTAATTTGAAAAAGAACCATACCATATTATGAGAGAAACAATAAAGCTGAAATCTTTTATTCGTCCTGCCATTGTGATCACTTGGTATGACGTCGAGGCATCGCTTTGTTTGGTAACATCGGCAAAGGAAACCAAAGCATCATGCATATCACTTAATTGATAGCGAACCGCTTTGAAGCTTTCAATTCCAGCTTCCCAGCGCGTGTCACTTAAATTTTTCAGGGTGTATATTTTCAAATGATCGGTCAAAATTTTCCATCTATTTACCGATCCTGCAAATAAATTAAACATTTTTTGTAAAATTCCGAACAGGGTAACGGATTTTACCGATGATTTTTCCGCATCGCATAATACTAAATTGTTGCTATGGCATCCACATGGTACAAAAAACAAAAGGTTAATTATGAATATAAGGTGGGGAAAGAATTACTTGCTGAAGACTTGAAATGTAAATATCTTGGTATTACTTTTGATAACAAGCTTAACTGTGCAGGACACATAGCATAGGTGGTAGGAAAAGGTTTCAAAATTCTGCATTTGTTGGAGAGAGTGATGAGGGGATGTACGAGAGAAGTCAAGGAATTGGGTTATAAAACTTTGGTCAGACCATTGCTCGAATATGGTAGTGTAGTATGGGACCCTCATTTTATGTATCAAATACAGGAGTTGGAGAGGGTGCAAAAAAGGGCTGCTAGATTTGTTTCTGGAAATTAACGCAGAATGCAATCAGTGACGGATATGATAAAGGAGCTGGAATGGGATTCATTGCAAGACAGGAGGAGGATGAGGAGGGTCATGGGAGTGTACAGGGCATATACTGGCGATGAGGCATGGAAAGATATTGCAATAGGTATGAAAAGTAGTGCATGGAAGGGAAAAGATGACCATGACCACAAGCTGGCACTCGATTTCAGGCACAAGGGTTTTGGGAAGATTCTCTTTTTTAGGTAAGGGTGTCGGGGATTGGAATGAGTTACCAAGAGAAATGATGAATAATTTACCAAAAACTTTGAAAGAATTTAAAGATAACATTTGTAGAGGGCAAATGTAGGTAGGTGCAGGATAGGGGGAAGATGGGTGTGTAGGGAAATTGCCACCGGAGCCTGTGCTCCATTGCAATTGCAATTAAATTAAATTAAATTAAAATAAAAAAAGCTAGCTATTTATGTCCATAATTCTTTACGTACGCCTTTATTTTTTCCCTTCATGTTTGCGTCATTATCATAACCCTGTCCTTTGCAGTTGTTAATGTCAAGACCATGATCACTCAATGTTTTAAAAATACTTTCTGTGAGACCTGCACCCGTAGTACCTACTATTTGCAAAAATGAAATAAAATATTCTTTTATGCTAACGGCATCCCCTGATATGTCAGCGCATCTTAATGTGATTGAAAGTTGTTCTTTATGACTTATATCAGAAGTACAATCAGCTGTGATTGTGTAATACTTTGAATCCTTTATATGGGATACTATGGTAGAGATAACTTTTGATGCCATAATTTCTATTAATTCATTTTGTATATTTTTGCCGCAATAATGGTCAGCCAAATCACCGTTCACTGCCTTTCTAACATGCTCTTCCATGACTGGATCAAATTTCGCCATTAATTGTACAAGGCCTAAGAATTTTCCGTTATTTGGAGTAAATAATTTATCGGATGACCCTCTGAATGCCATGTTGTTTTCAGCCATATACAAGGTTATGTGCATCAATCTTTGAAGCACATTGTTACATCGTATTCTTTCTTTAGAAATTACCCGCTCTTCTCCCTTGTCAATAGTTGAACCAGCTTTGAACCTGATTTCAGCTTCAGTCCATTGAATAAATGCTTTTTTATGTGCAGGACTATTTTCATGCACTTTCAAAGTTTCATTTAAATGTTTCCATTTTTTGAAACCTTCAGTAGTGGTCAAATTTGCAGTTGACCTTAAATCAAACAGTCGACAACAAAAATAAAAGACACTATCTTTTGATACTGAATAAACTAACCACCGACTTGGGACCGTACACAAACTACGTGGTTAGGTCCGGGGGGGGGGGGGTTGGCTAGAAGGCTACGCTAGGCTACATGGGGGGAGGGGGGGGGTTTCGAAACAGGCCGCGTAGTTTTTCTTTCATAACATTTTTCACAGTGAAAATGAGGAATAGAACTCACAACAGCATGTGAACATGTATTTCCCTCAGTACAAAATGTCTTCTTGAATCAAAAGTGGAAAAAAGCTATGTGCTACGTGGGGGGAGGGGGGGCTCACAGGAGGCCAAAATGGAGCTACGTGGTTTATGCACGCTCTCCCTCTGATAGTTTCTTCGTTAGAAGCTTTCTTGAGTAATAAGTTGAAGAGAAATGACGCCCATTTTGGTCTTTCGGAAAATTATTTAAATGTACTTGCGAGGGCCCAAACAAAATAATGTGATATATATTGCTCGCATTAAGTACTTTTGGCCACGTAGCTACAAACAGTGGGATAACAGGAATCAGGCAAAAGAAAGTATTTATCATACCTTATTACTTTCGTAGATTATAAAGTATGCCTACGCAATATAAAATACACTAAATAAAGTACGGGAGGTAACCCTAGCTGCGATTCCCGTATCATTTTTAAGTTAAGTAATTTTTCTTTACATTAATAACGTGAAACAATCAAAATTTAAAAGTTAAAGGAGACTGAAGACCGCGTAGGAACCCGTCCGTCACACGGACGAGCTACGGACCAGTGTGGACGCGAGGGGGCGAGCCGTCATAGAGCGCCCATAAACTACGTGGCACGGTCTAGATGAGGGAGGGTTTGGCTGGAAAGTTACACTAGGCTACGTGGGAGAGGTGAGGCTGAGGGGTTCCGAGCAAGGCAATGTAGTTTTTGATTCATATTATTTGTCACAGTTAAAATGAGGTACAGAACACTCAACAGCATGTAAATATTTATTTCCGTAATTTAATTATCTCCGTATGTAATTTACGATAGTCTGACAAGAGAAAACAGTACGTACAAAATGTCTTCTGGAATGAATAGTGCAAATAGCTACGTACTACGTGGGGTGGGGAAGAATAGAGACAAAAGCCACGCCAGGCTACGTAGGTGGGGAGAGGGGTTAAGAAGAGGTCAAAATGGAATTACGTGGTTTATGGATGCTCCCTAATTATGTAATTAGGCCGAGTGTTGGTGCGGTGACGGTCTGCAAATGGTTTTTTTTTTTTTAAGTGCTTATGAATTTACGAGTATGTAGAAAGCGAAGAAAGGATAGTACAGGAGGACAAAACGGGTTACACTTTCTAATTGTATTATATTAAAAATATGTAGTACATATATTAATAAAAATTCACACTAGTATTTTTGTGAATTTATATTAGGCCTATTAATTTTGTGTATTATTTATTAATTTGTGTTATGCAAGAAAAATTACGAAAATTATTAACATTGTGTTTAATAACTATACAGATAAAGATAAGTCAATAAAAGAATATTTTTATGAACATGCCTATAAACTACGGAGCAAAGTAAGAGTTCTATTCGAAATCTGAACAAAAATTGAGTCTCTGTGCAGATACAACAGTTAAATTTTATTAGAGAAAAATAACATGAGTAGTGGAAACTGCTAGAATATTTTACGTTTTGCTATATCCCTTAGAATCAGTATTACTACCAAATGAAGTTTTAGTTAAAATTAACTACGTGGTATATTGCAATTACATTACGCGGAGTAACTGGGTTTTCTGAAGGCTTTTTTAGTAATAAGTATATAATAACGAGTGACACGGTGGTAATAAAAAATGAAAAAAACTTATGTTAGATTATACTGTATTTTTATTACCTGATCTTTCAAGGAGCTATTTTTCCAAATATTGTCCTTCACAGACTGGTCCTTGTACAGTGGTGAAGAAACATCATATATGTACGGAAATTTACACACTACTTCCTCCAATTTTTCATCTTTATTCGCTGTAAATAACACCTTTCTCTGCTAAAATATTTGAACTGTTCGGCTAGCGGCTGAGTCTACACTGCTCTGGGACCGATACAGTCGCGCGGCTCAAGCAGCCGTTTCCGAGAACGCGGGTCGCTTCATAGGAAGCGCTCTCGTTGCTTTCCATATAGCAGCTCATACATTAGCGGGGAAACGGTCAGTCCTGGAATGCGGTGAGCCGAGTCCATCGCAAATACTTCTAGTTTGAGGGCGACAACACGCCAGGGTTTTCACCCCACATTCCAAGCATCAGCGTGTGATCCCTCGATCGCTACTAACACACAGTCTGACAGACCATCTTGGACTGACGCATATGCTGCAATAGACGCTAGTATTCCTGGCAAAGATATCTTAACTGACTTTATTAAACTGTACGAGACCTTCCCATGTTTATCCATTTATATTTATGTAGATATATATGAATATGTTTATATACATTTACCTTCATATAATCATTCCTGAGTTCCTCGTACAATATTTTGCAGATTTCAGGTTTAACATGTCCCAAAGATTGGAAGACCCTTCAAAGGGTCCGTAGGAGCTTCGACCTAAAGAGGAAGTGAGCGGCTGTGCCTTTGAAGATTTCCGCGTGTGTGTGGGCAACGAAGGACCAGAAATGACCGGCGGACCCTCCTACCCCTGGTCTCCTGGCCCCTCGCTTTTCTCGATAGTCTATGTAGCAGTGATTAACTGCATAGAAATCGCACCTTTATTAATGAGGGATACGACAAGCTACGAGATGACAGGTCTTGTTACACATGCTAAATACCTACACCCACGAGATATCGTTTTTCTTTAGATCGACAGAAATATGTAATTAAATTAAATGGTTAAGTTAAGCTGGCACGCGCGGCGCCCTCCAGGCACCGGCACCCCGGGCGGTTGCCCGGGACGCCCCCCCCCCCCTAAAGTCGGCGCTGGGTGTGGGAGTTATGGTGGTTGAAAGTGGTCGACCTGCGGCACTTTCATATTTCTACCAAAAACGTATGTTTCATGGTGTATCAATTTTCAGCCAAAACTATCTAGCGCAGATCACTGGTGTTTGTGTTTGGTAGTAGGACATAGTCACCCGTCGATCACAACGTTGTCTTAATTTAGGTAACTGTGGTAGTGTGGGAGATATGGTGGTTGAAAGTGGTCGATGGAGGATATTTTCGTATTTCGACCAAAGACATGTGTCTCCGTATATGTCACTCTGCTGTCACAACTACATAGCATAGACCATTGGCGTTTGTGTGTGGTAGTGGTATCATGTCTCCTATCGTGTACTATGGTGGTTAGATGTCGGTAGCTAATGGGGGTGTGGGACATATAGGGGTAGAAAGTGTTCGACATGTGGCACTTTCACATTTCTACCAAATACGTATTTGTCATGGTGTATCACTTTTCAGTCAAAACTATCCAGCGCAGATCATTGGTGTTTGTATGTGGTAGTAGCACAGAGAATTTCGGTAACTGTGGGAGTGTGGAAGATATGGTGGTCGATCAAGGATATTTTCGTATCTCGACCAAATACATGTGTGTCTGTATATTTTACTTTGCTGCCTGAACTACATAGCGCAGATGACTGGCGTTTGTGTGTGGTAATAACATCGAGTCTCCCATCGTGCACTATGGTGAGCTATTTATGGTATAAACATGTCATCTTTTGCACACCCTCTATCTCGCCAGGCTGATGATATGTAAGGAGAGTTCTGTTTTTGAGCCAGTCATGAGGCAAGAGAGTACTTCACCACTTTTTTGTTTCTATGATTGGTACCGGTAGTTGTGTAGTCTTGGACATGTGTATCTGCGTCTCTCTTTGTGCATGTAAGCATAAGTAACTCGTCTGTCTGATGATTTTTGTAACGATAGTTCTGTCCAGTTAATCAGTTGTAACGACAATTCTGTCCCCCACTTCATCGTTTCCGTGATGCTTGCTGTTAGTTCTGTCGACCTCGCTGTATGCATGTACAAGTGTGTGCGTGTGTCATTCCTCTGTGGATTTGAGTCTAAAATATATGGTTATAGAATTATGCTCACCATCAACGTGTGCTTCTAACCATTGTTTCAGGGCTTAGGCAATCTCCCATTTCGATGTGCTCTTTACAGTTTACTGCCGTTTGTGTTGGCATGTGAATGTCCAGTTAATCAGTTGTAACGACAATTCTGCCCCACTTCATCGTTTCCGTGATGCTTGCTGTTAGTTCTGTCGACCTCGCTGTATGCATGTACAAGTGTGTGCGCGTGTCATTCCTATGTGGATTTGAGTCTAAAATATATGGCTATAGAATTATGCTCACCATCAACGTGTGCTTCTAACCATTGTTTCAGGGCTTAGGCAATCTCCCATTTCGATGTGCTCTTTACAGTTTACTACCGTTTGTATTGGCATACGAATTGTGATTCTCACTACATAAAAATCATTTAACAGAGAGGGGTGATGTACCAGAGAAGCGAAGGACTTGTGTGGTGTAGTATGGAGTCCACATTTTTTGTACATCAAATGCAAGGTGCAAAGGAATGTAGCTAGATTTATCTGTGGAAAATATTCAGGAAGTGACATAATAAAGGAGCTGGAGCTGGTATGTCATTAGAAGATAGGAAGATTGTTGAGGGGCTGTAGGTGGCGTATAATGCTGTTAGAATGGATATTGGTGGAATAATTCTGAGTGGTGTATGGAGCCTAAGTTGACCATGACCACAATCTCGCACTAGACTTTAGGTGATGAGGCCTGAGTGGATAAAATATCTAAACACCCACTTTGACCTAACAATTTACGACAGTTCAGTTGTGAGCACTATCTTAGGCGTAATAGAACTAGTGTCTGCACCTATGGATACTTGTCGATGTGTGGGGATCTTCTATGAAAATGTAGGTTATGATGTCTGTTTGATGACCAAGAAACTATCAGTGAGCTAAGAGCATTATAGTAATTTTATCGTGGTTACTTGAACAAAGCATGCAATTAGAAACAAATGTCAGACTTGGTCCTGAATCCGAAGGTTGGCGTTAGATGGGAACATTTTAAGCCGAATGCAGAACTCCCCTGGGTCGTGATTTATTGAAAAATAAATTCCTGGAAAAGGGGAGAATTTCCCTGAAAACTGTAGTAGAACCACCTTAAATGAACGTTTTGATACCTGGCTACTGATTAGCAGAAGACTTTGCGAATTTTGAATTTTTGGTTTACTTTAACGCACGAACAGAAGGTAACCCTGTCTGTAACTGATCAGGGGTTGGATTGGGAATCATTGGAAAACAGAAGGTGGTTTGAGGAAGTGCTGTGGGTATGTTGGTGATGAGGCTAGGGGTGGATCTTGGTGAAAGAATTAGGAATAGAATATCAGTAGAAGCTGGCACTGGATTTCTTCTATAAGGGAGTATCTCCACCTTGGTCACAGGCGATGGTCTCAGGCATGTTCAGTGCTTAGCACTGCCTTAGCGTGACTCGATTTTTATCACATAGGACTGGCGTACTTCGATTCGACAGGGGTGAAATTAGTAAGATTAACAGACGTATTTCGTCCCCCTGATTTATTGAAAAATAATTTCCTGGAAAAGGGGAGAATTTTCCCTGAAAACTGCAGTAGAACCACCTTAAACAGAACATTTTGGTACCTGGCTACTGATTAGCAGAAGACTTTGCGAAAGCACTGCCTTAGCGTGACTCGATTTTTATCACATAGGACTGGCGTACTTCGATTCGACAGGGGTGAAATTAGTAAGATTAACAGACGTATTTCGTTCCTGGAACATACGTGCTGTGCTGTAAAATACAGTTAAAGGTGGGTATATCTCTCTGTTTCTAGTCAATCACTGATGTGTCACAAGGGATTGATTGGAATTTTAGACAAAGTACATGCTAAGGACACTCAATTTGTGATTGCTTACGAAAGCATAACAGAATTGATACATAGATAGGTGGCAACAATTACGAGTGCAATGAAATATTTTATACCAATTGTGGTATTGCTATACTTTATCACAATAATTTCGGTTTTTTTTTTTTTTTTTACTTTTAAACGTCTCTCTAACAACGTGGTCTTTAGAGACGGGGAAAGGATGGGGAGCAAGGAATGGGAAGGAATTCGGCCATGTCCTTTTGAAGGAAGCATCCCGGCATTCACAAACTGGATTTCACATCTGCAACTTTGCATTAGGCAATGATATTCATGTGAATATAATTTAGTGGGCATATTTCAGATAAAATAGGTAGGAAAGTTAATGCCATAGCAATAGGATAGAAATGCACAAAGTTCATCGAGGTTGTAGACACATACATTAGGAAATCACTTCTTTGAGTTTAAAACATTAGTTGGATTCTCGCTTTGTTTCATTGCATATAATTTAATAAATTAAAATAATGGCAGTGTGACAGAAATTCCCGAGTTATCATTAACGATTGATTATATTGGAATCCCACCGTACTGACCCTTATTTCCTCTTGTTATTCGCACAGAGTTATTTTTTGTGCAAAGCACCCTCTGCCAATTTCGAATATCAGAACTGAATTGTATAGACGTGAATTTGACCTATGCCAAGACATTCCGTGGTTCATTATCACGTTTTAAACGTAAAAGTTACACTTTCACATGGTCTATTTTTTTAATTAAATACAAAGACTCAAGCAGTTTTTCTGGGCACCCAGAATGAAAACAAAATTTTCGATTTTCGTTTTGAAATCACGAGGGATTAGGCTACCATAAATGATTCTTAGATTTGTACTACGAAAACTGACATATAATAATTATTCTCATCTCGTAATAATTTCTTCTTGAACCAAAGTGAATGCTGAAATATTTCTATGTATCCCGCTGGGGCGGTTTTGCAGTGCAATGAGCATATGGCGCAACCTGAATTCCTTATCGATAGCAGGACACCTGAACAAATGCATACGAAATTCGCTGCAAGCCTGAGACTCTGTACAAAATTCTGCAATCATACGAACGCTGTGTTGGACGCCCTAGAAACAAGATACTATGCACATCGGCAGTCGATTTTTTTTTTTTAACGTCTCTCTAACAACGTGGTCTTTAGAGACGGGAATGGAATGGGAATGAATTCGGTCATGCTCTTTTGAAGGAAGCATCCCCGGCATTCACTTGGAGTGATTTTGGGAAACCATGGATGCCTGGATGGGGATTCGAACCTCCGTCCTCCCGAATGCGAGGCAAGAACGCTAAATAATTTCATGAAAACAGGATACACATAGAATTTATATCTGGAGTTTATGACGGTTTTTTTCCATATCGAACGTTAAAAGGAAACATTTATGCTTTTCGACTTATTTTTTATTCAAGGCAGGTATCCTCTCTAGGTATGGAAACTAAAATTTTGATTTGGAAATTGACGAGTTGGAACGGCTTTTTCAATAAAAAACACCGCGGCCGGACTCGAACCGGCGACCTAGTCCCAACGCTACCGATGTCTGTTCACGTAATATCCGTTGATGTGGACTTTTTTTTTTTTTTAGTAAAATTGCAATGATTTACGCTTAAGAACCGAAGAAAATATTTTACTGTGCTGAAATATTTGCATCTTCCCAGAACAGAAATAGTCAGCCGACGCGAAGAGTACACATTTCGTCACCTCCCGCCGCGCCCGCCTGGGCAGGTTCACCCTAAATTTGTCTTTGATGAGCTGCTGTTAACAAATGACAAATGGAGACGAGTGGAGTGCCACACAAGCAGCCGCGTCGCGCTTCGCTCTCGAAGTTTAGTTCATTTTGATCGGGAAAAACGAAACGCAGAACTTTCAAAAGTCGCGAAGGTGGAAAATTAGTGTTTTATTGAGTGTGTGTGAAAGTGGATCAATAATAGCTAAACTAACACTGGCTCTGTGAATAATTATTTGGTTTGCGATTGGTTGCGGCAGTCACCGGCTTCGCCGCACAGTTCAACGCCAAGCGACGTCAGCATGTTGACAGCTCAGCGGTGTCCAACAGCTGCAACGTAAGTAAAAGGCGCTCGCAAAACAATGGCAGCGGCTTCCTCAAGTGCAAATAAAACCAATGAAACCCCAATGCTAGCTGAAAAAATATGAAAATCTGGTCGGCTATTTAAACGAAAACTTGGGCAAAAAATTGAATGAAACGCTACTCCGTGAAATTAAAGACAAGCTTGCCAGTTGGGCGGTTGCGGTTTCTTTCATAGAAGGAAAAAATTCAGAATTAAACAAAGAATTAGAGAGACTAAATAAAACAATTGAGGAACTTAAGTCAAATGGAAAAACAACTTCTCCGCCAAGCTATGCTGCAGCGGCTAGTAAGGCAACTAGCTTAGCAAAAAATAGAATCACACCCGCGAAAACAAGTTCTCTTTTCGTGAGCTCAAGACGTGGCGAAAATCCAAAAGTAATTGTGGAACAGATTACCAAAATAATCAAACCATCAAAAGACAAAATAAAAATTAATAAAATAAGGAGTACCAATAACTCAGTAATTATAGATGCAGAAACTAAAGAGGATGTCAAAAAATTGATAGAACACAAAGAATTAAATGAGACGCTAAAATGTGAGCTTCCAAGAAAGAGGAAACCATTGGTAATCTTATATGATGTACCAAAAAATTTGGAAATAAATGATCTAGTAGACAAGGCATATGAGCAAAATTTTGAAGTTAAATTATCAAAGGAGGAGTTCGAAAGCGGTTTCTGCCCTAAATTTAAAACAGGACCCCGTGAAAAGCCAACCGTTCATCACGTTATAGAAGTAAGCCCAGCTATGCGCAAATTATTACTAGAGCAACATAAAATATACGTGGAATTCAGTGCAATCAATTGCAAGGACTACACCGTGGTACCAACTTGTGTCAAGTGCAGAGACCTCGGACATGTGAGTAAACACTGCCAAATGGACATAGAGACTTGTAGTCATTGTGGTCAGAACAATCACAAGCGTGATCAATGTGATAAGAAGTCGATGCCTCAAACGTGCATCCCATGCCAGAAAAGAGGTAAGTCATGCAAAAACAAAGGAAAGGATTGTCCCACGTATCAACTGCTACTGCAACGCCTAGTTAACAGAATAGATTATGGCTAGTCTAAAATCCAGTTGCAGGATAGACCAAGAAATGATGGAGAATATAGCAGATCTGATATACAGAGCAGTTGAAATAGCAGTTGCAAAAGTGGGAATGAAAAATCAAAAGAAGAGAGGCAACCCCCCATCTCGTAGACGAAGAAATGCTGCAAGAGCTGAAACATTTAGGAAGAAGAAGGCGATGGAAACTGCAGAAAACGATGGTAAGCGCCGGCGTGCAAACAGATCGGCAGTTGTTAATAGACGAGCAATTAGACGAAATTTCCTCCACCTCTGAATCGTATTACTGCCAGCGTTTTGTTAGAGGCGGTGGGCTCGGATATTCCAAAGAAAACGAATATCATCTTCGCAAACCAAGATTGCGTACCAGCCAAATAAAACACCCGAACTTTGTGAAAAGTCAACCGAATGCCATTACTGCAGATCCAGCGGTATTGTACGCCGATTTTGAAGATACACTTCGGCTAACTAGACTTGAAGAAGTGCATACACTTACACTTGCCCTCCGACATTTGACAAGAGTCCTCCATCCTGGCGGTAAAAACATAACGTTCCCACAACCTTCGGCAATTGACAGAATACAACTGAGATCACTAAATCTTCCAACAGATCCATCTCAGCTTCCTCACACTAGTTCACAAGATTTTCGAGAGAAGAGGAGAAATATTTGATCCTGAGGAAACATACAAGCAGTTTGTCATGACCCATGGACGCATTCTGTTAGATACAAGACTACCTTGGCCCCAGTGCAATGTGCACACAAGACACCCCTAAATTCTATGTTAAAAGTTACTCAGCTGAATACTAAAGGAAACGCCATGGTTCTACATGAAATCAGAAAGGTGGCTGAGGAATTGAGATCAGATATTATTTGTCTACAAGAACCGTACTCCTGGCAAAGCAAAATCCCGCACATGCCTGTAACATCACGAATAATAACAGAGGGCAATAACCCAATGGCAGCAATAATCGTTTTAAATAAACAGATAACAGTTACAAAAATTACGCAGTTATGTGATGAACACACAGTATGTGCTGAGATAGGAGCAGCATGGGGAAGCTTCATAATTGTAAGCATGTATTTCCAGTATAGTGACGAGATCTTCCCATACTTAGATAGAATACGGCAGATAGATGCAGCTCTGGGAAATTATCCACTAGTTATTGCAGCGGACGTCAATGCAAAATCTGCTCTTTGGCACAGCAAGAAGACTGACAGGAGAGGGCAACTTCTAGAAGAACTGTTAAGTGAATTGGGTCTAGAGGTTAGAAACCAAGCACATAATCCTCCTACTTTCTGCAACAGTGTTGGCGCAAGAACAAATATCGACGTAACAATTACAAACATTCATGCGGGGAATTTGCTTTGGGGTTGGAGAGTGCTTGACAACATGACAACAAGTGATCACAATTTGATTGTCTATGAACTGGGCAGAATGCAGACAGAAGAAAGCAGTGGCAACAGAAACATTAAAACAGCATATAACATCAAGAAAGCAGCATGGGGAAAATTAAGGAATGTGTTCATTCCACCGGATTTGCCAGAAAACCACTTCGATGTAGACAAAGCCGCAAGAGAGCTGACAACTGCAATACAAAGTGCCATGAAACGGGCGATACCACTAAAAAAGATAGTAGATCCTACTGACAAAATATGGACAGAAAAACTTCAAAAACTACGACTAAACATGAGAAGAGCGAGGAGAATGTATCAACAAAGCATGGTGGCAGCAGATAGAAGTTTCCTCCTTGAAAACTACAGGCAGAAGAGACAGATTTTCAAAGACGCGATGAGAGAGACAAAACAAAAATGCTGGGAAGTCTTCGTGAGGGAAAACCTCATGAACAATCCATGGGGTATTCCTTACAAAATAGCTGCTGGTAAAATTAGGCCTCCCACAATACTATCCACAGTAAAAAGAACAGATGGACAATTAACCACGAATTGGAGAGACTCAGCGGAGGAGTTATTAAAAGTTTTGCTTCCTGATGACAACCCGGAAGAAGAAACAGTAGAACAAGCTACACTACGAAGGAACATGTGGCAGCCCTGCTGGAGTCAAGAGGAAGGAAATAATATTACACCCGAAGAAGTAATAACCGCGATAAACAAAATGAAAAAAGGAAAGGCTCCCGGTCCAGATGGAATTCCAGCCGAGGTCCTGCAGGAGTTAATCATAAAATTAACCCCCGTCCTATGCAGGCTCCTGAACGAATGTCTATATCAGGGTAGAGTTCCAGGGATATGGAAGAAAAGCGAGGTGGTAATTCTAAAGAAAGGAGACGACAAGGATCCTCTTCAACCGAAATCTTACCGGCCGATTTGTTTATTGAATGTGCTTGGCAAAGTTCAAGAGAAGATTCTATGCAAAAAATTACAAAACCACCGGGAGGTTCAGGGAATGAATCCTAGTCAATATGGATTTAGAACCGGGAAGTCGACAGAGGATGCCATAAATCGGTCGATGGAAATAATTTGTAGCAGTACAAAAAACTACGTAGTAGGCATATTTATTGATATTTCGGGAGCCTTCGACAATTTATGGTGGCCCGCTCTGTTTGAACGGCTGAGGGAGATTGGTTGTCCAAGAAGATTATTTTACACCTTCAGGGACTATTGCAGATTTAGAACTGCTTCCTTGAGATGCCAGAACTCGTTCATCACGAAGATCCTTACTAAAGGATGCCCGCAAGGTTCCGTTTGCGGTCCCATATTCTGGGATATAGGGATGGAACCAGTGATTGAACTATTACAAAGAATACCTGAACTTCTAGGTCTAATAGCTTTTGCTGATGACCTTTTACTACTCGTGGAAGGAGCAACAAGAGCAGAGATTGAGTACAATAGTAATCTAGTACTTAACTGCCTTAGCCAATGGTGCAGTAAAGTCAAACTGAGTTTAGCACCACATAAAACAACATTTATGTTGCTCAAGGGCAAGCTGACTCGAAAACCAACTATAAGAATCGACGGTAAATCAATTCGTAGAAACCCAGTGTGCAGGTACTTAGGCATTCAATTGGATGAACGTTTAAACTTCGAAGCCCACTTAGAGAAGACAATAGCAAGAGCAGTGGCGGTCATGAATAAAATCATTAATATTGGCCAACGAAAATTTACTGTTCCAGTCCAAACAATAAGACTATACCATGACGCAATTTTATCCTCATTAGTGGGCTACTCAGCAAGTGTGTGGGCAAAGCAACTAAGAAAAGTAAAACTAAAACAGCGAGTCAGACGTGTCCAACGAGGAATACTTTTAAGATTGACAGGAGCATACAGAACCGTGGCAACAAATTCATTAACCGTTGCCATTGGTGTATGGCCACTGGACCTTGAAGTAAGGAAACGGGGTGCCATATACTGGCTCAGAAAAGGGAAACAAGATAAGGTAGCAGAAATTGTAGGCTGCGAAGCAACATCGGAGATGCACATTCGGAAGCTTCTATTGGCAGAATGGCAACAAGAATGGAACAACAGTGAAACAGGTCGAAGAGCATATGATATGTTCCCATCCGTAGAGGAGAGGTTAAAGTTGAAGTACCTTCAACCCTCTCCCGGATTGGTACACTACATTACAGGTCACGGGCCATACAATAGCTGGCTCCGAAGTCGAAATATTGTGGACTCAGACAGGTGCGAATGTGGTGAAGAGAGTACGCCGGAACACGTGGTATGGGAGTGTGAAACAACAGCCAGTTTGAGAGAACACCAACAAGCTCGGCTGCAAGGTAGGAGAATATTTGACATACTGCGTGACGAAAGTTTGTGGCATTTGCTGGACGAGGCAGCTGATCTAGCCTCAAAATTTTGGAAGGAGAAATTTATAAAAAGGAAAAATGCCGAGCGAAATCAAAGGCCACAGATAGCAGAAGAGGAGAACACAATTACACCGGATTGACGGAAGATATCCTACGACAATGAGCAACATCAATCGTCGGAGGAACTTCAGTGTGCTCCAGAGAGGCCGTCTTCTGAGCGACAACTGGGGCCGTCTTGGTATTCCAGGAGGTCAACTCTTGATGGCCTGGGCGGCTGACTTTGCTGCCGGTTCCAGGGGACTCTGCCTTTGGAGCGCACACAACACCAAGAAAAATGAACAATAGTGGACCGAAGTGCGGCTGTGACAATTGGTGGTGGTAATAGTAGTATTAGTAGTAGTAGTAATGGTATTAGTAGTAGTAGTAGTAGTAATGATAGTAGTAATATTAGGGGCAATAACAGTAGTAGTAGATTTAGTAGTGGTGTGGTACCCATTCTGTTTAATAGCAGTAGATGTAATAGTTATTGGAAATCGAATCAAAATTTTCTTTCATTCATGTTTATATGTTAATATATTCTATATATATAAGATACAAATATATGTAATTGTAAAAGAGTGGAAATAAGGGCCCAGATTAGATACTAGGTGCTGGGCTATGTTGCATATGGAAAATAAATAAATAAATAATAACAAATGACTTTTGACCAAAAATTGTCAAGAGCTTAGTTCCAGCCACCAGCTATACTGATGGCACATTAAAAATCAATTAAGCCGGCCCCGGTAGCGCGTGGCTAGCGTGCTGGCTTCACGTTGCAGGGGTCGCCGGTTCGAGTCCGGCCCAGGGCATGGGTGGTTTTAATTAAGTGTTGTGTCCGTCCTGTGTTGTACTGTCACTTGTGATAGTCAATAATAACGTGAGAAGATTCTATGTACAAAGTTGAAGAACAATACAAACACAGTTGCTGGCTGAATGGCTACAAGGCCGAATGCCATAAAAAAAAAAAAAAAAAAAAAAAAAAAAAAAAAAAAAAAAAAAAACAATTATGTGTGGTGAGCACTGAGATGTATTGTAAAGACATGCTATCATCTGCCTATCATGTAACACCTCAGTGTGGATGTCGTGTGTCGGGACCCTTTCCTGCAATTACTTGTATGTATGTGGTAACTTATGAAATTAGCTTTGTACATATTACCAACGATACTGAATGGCAGAGAGGTCTGTAGTGTTAGTTAAATGATATGATTTGATGTGAGGAGTTTGTTACTTGGAACACATGTTAATGATGATTTTTTTTGTCAGTCTTGAGCCATGGGGGTTCTGTCCCACTTTTTCTTTGCCATGATTGGGCTGGTTGTTGTGTTGAGCTCGCTGTAGGCATGGATATATGTGTCTTTCTCTGTGTCTGTATGCGTAAGTATGGTGATACCTTCCTTAAACTCATTTATCTGGACGTATGAATTGCTGTTCCTCCCATATGTTTGTGCTTGTGTGGAGACGTATGGGTTTGTGTTTGAGACCTAGTATGAATATGGAGGTTATGATACCCGTCTGATAGACAAGTGTCTATTGTAACTCATGGTACCTGGGTCACATGTTATTAAATGACCGAAAGGGTTGCGGTGTGGGAGAGATGTGACTGTGATTTCAAACTTCACACATCCTGTAACTCTTCGGTTTGGATCTAGCATGTTCAGTCTCTTTCCTCCGGTTATGTGTGGTGATGAATAGAACTGTGTGAATGCATTGACATGTGAGTGTGTGTGTGTGTATGTGTGTCTTTCTATGATTTTTGGCCAGTCATGG
This sequence comes from Vandiemenella viatica, assembly GCA_031002005.1. Classification (NCBI taxonomy): domain Eukaryota; kingdom Metazoa; phylum Arthropoda; class Insecta; order Orthoptera; family Morabidae; genus Vandiemenella; species Vandiemenella viatica. The sequence continues at coordinate 17,558 of JARYHS010003825.1, forward strand.
GTGTTCTGTACCACTTTTTCGTTGCCACGATTGGGCTAGTTGTTGAGTCGAGATCGCTGTAGGCATGGAAATGTACGTGTGTATGCGTCTCTATCTCTGTGTGTTTGTTTTGCGTAAATGTGGTGATACCATCCTTTATCTCGTTTGTCTGGATGTATGATGTGCTGTTCCTGCACTTATGCTTGTGTGAGGTGACATATGGATTTGTGGGTGAGACCTAGTATGAATATGGGAGTTATGATATCTGTCTGATGACCAAGTGTCTACTGCTACTCGTAGGTACATGGGGGCACATATTACTAAATGACAGAAAGGGTTGCGGTGTGGGCGAGATGTGGCTGTGATTTCAAACTTCACACATCCTGTAACTCTTCAGTTTGGATCTAGCATGTTCAGTCTCTTTCCTCCAGTTATGTGTGGTGATGAATGGAACTGTGTGAATGGTGAATGCATTGACATGTGAGTGTGTGTGTGTCTTTCTATGATTTTTGGCCAGTCATGGGTGTTCTGGTACCACTTTTTCGTTGCCATGATTGGGCTAGTTGTTGAGTCGAGATCGCTGTAGGCATGGAAATGTATGTGTGTATGCGTCTCTATCTCTGTGTGTGTTTTTTTTTTTTTTTTTTTTTTTTTTTTTTTTTTTGCGTAAATGTGGTGATACCTTCCTTTATCTCGTTTGTCTGGATGTATGATGATGTGCTGTTCCTGCACTGAAGCTTGTGTGAGGTAACATATGGATTTGTGGGTGAGACCTAGTATGAATATGGGAGTTATGATATCTGTCTGATGACCAAGTGTCTACTGCTACTCGTGGTACATGGGGAGCACATGTTACTGAATGGCAGAAAAAGCTTAGGTGTGGGATAGACGTGTTGGTGCTGATGTGAACAGTTTTGTACCTAGCACACATGATACTGGATGGTAGTGAGGTCTGTAGTGTGAAATAAATGAGATGATGTTGATGTGAAGAGTATGGTGCCTGGAACATATGTTACTGATGATTTTTTGGTCAGTTATGAGTCATGGGGGTTCTACCCCACTTTTTCGTCGCCATGATTGGGGGCTGGATGTTGTGTCTAGCTCGCTGAAGGCATGGAAATGTGAGTGTTTGTGCGTCTCTCTCTGTGTCTGTATGTGTAAATATGGTGATACGTTCTATAAACACGTCTGTCTGGACGAATGATTTTGCTGTCCCTCCACTTATGTTTGTTTGTGCTAGTGTATTGAGATGTATGAATTTGTAGGTGAGATCTGATAGCCAAGTGTCTATTGCAACTCATGGTACCTGCGTCACTTTTTTACTGAATGGTAGAAAGGGTTGCGGTGTGGTAGAGACGTGTTGACGGTAAATATAATCAACTGGGGCGCGATGAACACTATTTATGGTATAAACATGTCATCTTTTGCACACCCTCTATCTCGCCAGGCTGATGATATGTAAGGAGAGTTCTGTTTTTCAGCCAGTCATGAGGCAAGAGAGTACTACACCACTTTTTTGTTTCTATGATTGGTACCGGTAGTTGTGTAGTCTTGGACATGTGTATCTGCGTCTCTCTTTGTGCATGTAAGCATAAGTAACTCGTCTGTCTGATGATTTTTGTAACGATAGTTCTGTCCAGTTAATCAGTTGTAACGACAATTCTGTCCCCCACTTCATCGTTTCCGTGATGCTTGCTGTTAGTTCTGTCGACCTCGCTGTATGCATGTACAAGTGTGTGCGTGTGTCATTCCTCTGTGGATTTGAGTCTAAAATATATGGTTATAGAATTATGCTCACCATCAACGTGTGCTTCTAACCATTGTTTCAGGGCTTAGGCAATCTCCCATTTCGATGTGCTCTTTACAGTTTACTGCCGTTTGTGTTGGCATGTGAATGTCCAGTTAATCAGTTGTAACGACAATTCTGCCCCACTTCATCGTTTCCGTGATGCTTGCTGTTAGTTCTGTCGACCTCGCTGTATGCATGTACAAGTGTGTGCGCGTGTCATTCCTATGTGGATTTGAGTCTAAAATATATGGCTATAGAATTATGCTCACCATCAACGTGTGCTTCTAACCATTGTTTCAGGGCTTAGGCAATCTCCCATTTCGATGTGCTCTTTACAGTTTACTACCGTTTGTATTGGCATACGAATTGTGATTCTCACTACATAAAAATCATTTAACAGAGAGGGGTGATGTACCAGAGAAGCGAAGGACTTGTGTGGTGTAGTATGGAGTCCACATTTTTTGTACATCAAATGCAAGGTGCAAAGGAATGTAGCTAGATTTATCTGTGGAAAATATTCAGGAAGTGACATAATAAAGGAGCTGGAGCTGGTATGTCATTAGAAGATAGGAAGATTGTTGAGGGGCTGTAGGTGGCGTATAATGCTGTTAGAATGGATATTGGTGGAATAATTCTGAGTGGTGTATGGAGCCTAAGTTGACCATGACCACAATCTCGCACTAGACTTTAGGTGATGAGGCCTGAGTGGATAAAATATCTAAACACCCACTTTGACCTAACAATTTACGACAGTTCAGGTGTGAGCACTATCTTAGGCGTAATAGAACTAGTGTCTGCACCTATGGATACTTGTCGATGTGTGGGGATCTTCTATGAAAATGTGGGTTATGATGTCTGTTTGATGACCAAGAAACTATCAGTGAGCTAAGAGCATTATGGTAATTTTATCGTGGTTACTTGAACAAAGCATGCAATTACAAACAAATGTCAGACTTGGTCCTGAATCCGAAGGTTGGCGTTAGATGGGAACATTTTAAGCCGAATGGAGAACTCCCCTGGGTCCTGATTTATTGAAAAATAAATTCCTGGAAAAGGGGAGAATTTCCCTGAAAACTGTAGTAGAACCACCTTAAATGAACGTTTTGATACCTGGCTACTGATTAGCAGAAGACTTTGCGAATTTTGAATTTTTGGTTTACTTTAACGCACGAACAGAAGGTAACCCTGTCTGTAACTGATCAGGGGTTGGATTGGGAATCATTGGAAAACAGAAGGTGGTTTGAGGAAGTGCTGTGGGTATGTTGGTGATGAGGCTAGGGGTGGATCTTGGTGAAAGAATTAGGAATAGAATATCAGTAGAAGCTGGCACTGGATTTCTTCTATAAGGGAGTATCTCCACCTTGGTCACAGGCGATGGTCTCAGGCATGTTCAGTGCTTAGCACTGCCTTAGCGTGACTCGATTTTTATCACATAGGACTGGCGTACTTCGATTCGACAGGGGTGAAATTAGTAAGATTAACAGACGTATTTCGTCCCCCTGATTTATTGAAAAATAATTTCCTGGAAAAGGGGAGAATTTCCCTGAAAACTGCAGTAGAACCACCTTAAAAGAACATTTTGGTACCTGGCTACTGATTAGCAGAAGACTTTGCGAAAGCACTGCCTTAGCGTGACTCGATTTTTATCACATAGGACTGGCGTACTTCGATTCGACAGGGGTGAAATTAGTAAGATTAACAGACGTATTTCGTTCCTGGAACATACGTGCTGTGCTGTAAAATACAGTTAAAGGTGGGTATATCTCTCTGTTTCTAGTCAATCACTGATGTGTCACAAGGGATTGATTGGAATTTTAGACAAAGTACAGCTAAGGACACTCAATTTGTGATTGCTTACGAAAGCATAACAGAATTGATACATAGATAGGTGGCAACAATTACGAGTGCAATGAAATATTTTATACCAATTGTGGTATTGCTATACTTTATCACAATAATTTCGGTTTTTTTTTTTTTTTACTTTTAAACGTCTCTCTAACAACGTGGTCTTTAGAGACGGGGAAAGGATGGGGAGCAAGGAATGGGAAGGAATTCGGCCATGTCCTTTTGAAGGAAGCATCCCGGCATTCACAAACTGGATTTCACATCTGCAACTTTGCATTAGGCAATGATATTCATGTGAATATAATTTAGTGGGCATATTTCAGATAAAATAGGTAGGAAAGTTAATGCCATAGCAATAGGATAGAAATGCACAAAGTTCATCGAGGTTGTAGACACATACATTAGGAAATCACTTCTTTGAGTTTAAAACATTAGTTGGATTCTCGCTTTGTTTCATTGCATACAATTTAATAAATTAAAATAATGGCAGTGTGACAGAAATTCCCGAGTTATCATTAACGATTGATTATATTGGAATCCCACCGTACTGACCCTTATTTCCACTTGTTATTCGCACAGAGTTATTTTTTTTGTGCAAAGCACCCTCTGCCAATTTCGAATATCAGAACTGAATTGTATAGACGTGAATTTGACCTATGCCAAGACATTCCGTGGTTCATTATCACGTTTTAAACGTAAAAGTTACACTTTCACATGGTCTATTTTTTTAATTAAATACAAAGACTCAAGCAGTTTTTCTGGGCACCCAGAATGAAAACAAAATTTTCGATTTTCGTTTTGAAATCACGAGGGATTAGGCTACCATAAATGATTCTTAGATTTGTACTACGAAAACTGACATATAATAATTATTCTCATCTCGTAATAATTTCTTCTTGAACCGAAGTGAATGCTGAAATATTTCTATGTATCCCGCTGGGGCGGTTTTGCAGTGCAATGAGCATATGGCGCAACCTGAATTCCTTATCGATAGCAGGACACCTGAACAAATGCATACGAAATTCGCTGCAAGCCTGAGACTCTGTACAAAATTCTGCAATCATACGAACGCTGTGTTGGACGCCCTAGAAACGGGATACTATGCACATCGGCAGTCGATTTTTTTTAACGTCTCTCTAACAACGTGGTCTTTAGAGACGGGAATGGAATGGGAATGAATTCGGTCATGTTCTTTTGAAGGAAGCATCCCCGGCATTCACTTGGAGTGATTTTGGGAAACCATGGATGCCTGGATGGGGATTCAAACCTCCGTCCTCCCGAATGCGAGGCAAGAACGCTAAATATTTTCATGAAAACAGGTACACATAGAATTTATATCTGGAGTTTATGACGGTTTTTTTTCCATATCGAACGTTAAAAGGAAACATTTATGCTTTTCGACTTATTTTTTATTCAAGGCAGGTATCCTCTCTAGGTATGGAAACTAAAATTTTGATTTGGAAATTGACGAGTTGGAACGGCTTTTTCAATAAAAAACACCGCGGCCGGACTTGAACCGGCAACCTAGTCCCAACGCTACCAATGTCTGTTCACGTAATATCCGTTGATGTGGACTTTTTTATTTTGTTTTTAGTAAAATTGCAATGATTTACGCTTAAGAACCGAAGAAAATATTTTACTGTGCTGAAATATTTGCATCTTGCCAGAACAGAAATAGTCAGCCGACCCGAAGAGTACACATTTCGTCACGCTTAATGGATAAGCAAACAGTCGAGTGGGAATTGTACACATTTCGCAGAGCGCGACGGAAATACTTGCACCGAACGCCATCTACCAGTCACCCAAAGAACTAACGGTCCAGCGCAAGCCCGACTGCTGCCGCCATCTGTGCGGCAGGTCAAGGAACTAACGGCGGCCATCTTGGCCGGCCAAAGAACTAACGGTCCCCGCCATCTTGACCGGCCAAACAACTAACGGGGCGGCCATCTTGTGACGTCACGTGTTTTCCCGGTTTCTGGCCAGCTAAGACAAACTCCTCCTACTCGGCTCCATTTTTTTCTCTTTTTTTAGATCTGCTGTGGACATATTTACTAACATGTAGCCACCAAGGAAGGCAAAATTTTCATTATTTTATATTGTGGATTAAGAGCTAACAAAAACAGTAATGAGCCAGAAAGAAATAAGTTAACGCTACAATATATTTCAGCGTTTCCAATCTGTTGTATGTGAAGATGGTGCAAGTTATCCGAAGGCAGAATTTAAAAAAAAATATTCTCAAAGGCATCATATCAAAAAATATTAGTGAAAAAAATAATAAAAATGGACATCGTCTCATCCTGCATAAGACTGTAAGCGAGAATAAGCTAGTAATCCAAACTTTCTAGAAACAATTAATATTTCAACTGCCATAAAAAATCTGGTATTTTCATATATGGCTGCTTAACAGCCTATTTCCTAATTACGTTTTCGGAGAGCGACGTTTTATGAGTGCTTTATTGTGGATATATGTCTTGAGAAACTGCGGTACATGCTAATAACAATTGATTGGTTTGGTTCATAATATATGCAGAGGTAAGAAATAAGGCCCATATAAGTTAATGATTCGAATTTTTTGACATTTTACCGGTCCTCCGATTGACAAAGGATGAGATATTTGATAACGATAGATTCTTCCTTACCTGCTAATGGTTCGTTTCCAGTAATAAATATTTAAACTCGCCCAGCACAAAAGTAGATATTAAAACAAAACTGGGCTAATCACTCGAACGCAGCTGCAAGAATGCGAACATCAGATGGCAAAATTTATAAATCCAAGAATATCGGGAGTTCCCGCTAACAATGATAGAATTAATTCCATTCCGTGAATAGA
>JARYHS010003827.1:0-14477 GCA_031002005.1 Vandiemenella viatica
CCAGATAGCGCTTTCATAAATGCAGCCGCCCCAAACTAACGGCTTCTGCTAGGCGTCACTGGCGTTTATCCGCCTCGTATACATCTGCTATTTGCTCAGTGCCTCGCGCGCGACGTTCGCAAGGGAAATGCAAAAGGTGCCTTCACCGGACTCTTTATAATTCCTTATCTCGCAAGCCCTTGCTACAGAAGTAGTCTTAGGTGAGAAATATAAAACAGTAGAAAATGTAAAACCTCAGTAAGATTGAAATTATAGCAGTTGCTTTATGCAATCGAGCAATCAAGAAATCTACGAACTGCGTATTCTATTCGGAGGTTTAAATTTTTTTATAGTAATGAAATTTAAAAACATATTTTTATTTAGAATGTTATTGGTTTGATTCGCAGTCCAGACAATTTTTGAATGCGCCTTGGTCGAATTGTTACCCACAATTTTGCCTTAGCGCTAACCACTTTCCATATGGACAAACTGTAAAATTCAATTAAAAATTAAATTAAACTAGCTGTTGAGAAAGTGAAGGGAAATCCTGTGTCAGTTAATTGAATTGGTTTGATGGAGCCTTCTATATTTGAATCCAGGGCCAGCTTACAAAATCGCTGGCTGCCTTAGCAGTTTCGCTTACAATTTAAAAAACTTTATGTGACCAGGCTCTCGTATACACGAGCTATATATACTACAATATAAATAACTGTCCCGATGGTTTCTACAAGAAACATCAGAATAATTCTACGAAAACAAGTAATATTAAAGTAAAAAAATGGAAAAGATAATTAACGAAAAAAAAATAGGCACACTTCCAATAAATGTTCTGTACCTTAAAGAGACGAGGAGGATAAAAATTAAATACGTAAATTCTGAATAGTGTAGTTTACCGAGATATTCCCGAAGTGTTCGAAGAGTACAATAGTTAAACCTCAATTTGTCAGATGTTTATTATTTTTGTGAATTGTTATATGTGATTTTTTTTTGTATGGTTTTAATCCAGTCTTTTGGGAATAAACATTACCGAAAAGGCAATAGAGAGTGACTTGAAGTTGGTGAAAGAGAAATCTTCCATTTCCAACTAACTTTCTTTCCATTTGCCACAAATTCTAGCTCTGACGTGGCTGGAACTGCAACTTGGCGTTGAATCTGAGGCAAGTAACCCCCACAGCAAGACTTGAATCCGAGGTACTGAACTTCCTGGGAAAGTGGCTGACAATTTGAGCTAACAGACTACACACGCAGTATGTGCAAATGGTTTGTGTCGATTGTCCAATCTGAAAATCTAGGTTTTTTTTTCTTACGTCCTACCCATTTTTGTTTAACTCATTAGGTTACCTTATGAATAAAATAGCTCCCTCAGTTTTAATAATAGGGTGAAAAATGTTTGACAATTAACTTCTACTGTTGGTCATCCCAGCTTCGAGGTTTCTTGTGCCCGGCAATAATCTAAGTAGGCTATGCTCCGTGTTTTATTGTTTCATAATGGAGATGAAATGAAGAAAACCTGACTATAAGAAAATCGGAGAATACAGTTTGGTATTGCTGTTTTGAGTGAATAAGCAACATTTAAAACGCAATAATATAATTAAAAAAATAATATACCGAATGTGGTCACTGACATATGTTTCATGCGTAATGAGTGCGAGCCACGATTTTTGGTTGTCTTTCCGCATCTAAAAAATTGTCACTTACAGTTGACCCTTATCTTCACTACCTGTCGATTTTATATTCAAACACTAATTTCGATCGGTTATGGTGACCCTCTGTGGTGCTTAAGTTGAAAATAAACAACACTCGTTGGCCTATACTCGTGAAAAAGTCTGCAACACAAATAAAATCAGCATAATGTTGAAACAGTGTCCAATAACACCGCTGAAAACCTGAAATTCAAGAACATATTCACAGTGATAACCGATTGCGTTTGTACAGCTGTATTCATATCATTACTTTCCGATTTTCCCGTAAAAGTGACAGTTATTGAGTCTCTTTAGTTTCAGTCTGGTATGAGAGCTCGTGGTGTAGGCCTAACAAACATTTAATTTTACTTTGTGAACATTAAAAGAAATAACTTCTTATTATCTCACAATATTATGTCATAGGGAGAGAATTTTCAAATCAAAATATAGATAATCAGAATGACTAAAAAAAAAGCAATTCGGGGGAAGAAATTTCCCATCGCGTCCAGCGAAATGAAGGCGTTGCTACAGGATACATCTGAAACAATGATGGGCGGAAGGAAGTGTAAGGGACGCATTTTATTATATTAAAACCTTCTATTTTATTTTTCGAGTCTGAGCGAGTCGTATGTGCCGCAGAAGCTGAGCGGATGTTCTGTCATTGCTCAGCGTGAAATCTCACGCGCGTGCAGAATAGCGCGCCTGGCGAAGGTCACCTTGCAGAGACGACTTGTAACTTTTCCACATTCGTGTCTGATCTCTAGGAGCGACAAGCTCGGTCTCGGGCGATACCGATGGGACGCGATCCCCGCCAAGATTCTCGTCTTCCACATGTCGTAGGATATTTACTACAACATACCTAGTTTGCTGGCATTACGTTCGCGTGAAGTCGCAGATGTATTTCCTTGTAACCAAGTATCCAGTGTTACAATAAACATCGGGTTAACGACTTCAGTATTTCATTCAACGAATGCAAGCCATATGTTCTCCGTTACCATGCAGCCCACAGTTAATATTTTTAGGTGTCAGACAAGAACAGAAGACTAACAGCGTGGCGGAAGAAGAATACGTCGCAAGTCTTAGCTATTGTGACTGAGTACAGACTATACACACAGCTATCCGACAAATCAGTCACTAAAAATTTTTGGTGTCAGAAGTGGGATTGTGTGGAACCATACGGCAGCAAGGTAACGAGATATTGGCGGGGAAATCGATCGTTGATCTACGAGAACTGCAGAACAGAACTTCACTACAGAAGGACGTATTCACGCAAGACACCTGCAGCCATTCTTTTTCTTAACTTTAACTAGTGACGTAGGTAGTCAGCTATAGTGTTATTAGTTTTAGTTTTATTTCCATACGTAGTTCACTCATATATTTGCTTGTACTATGATATAGATAAGATGACTCAAACCTAGCTTGGTGGTGTAACGGTTAGCGTTCTCGCCTTGCATTCGAGAGGACGCCGGTTCGAATCCCGGTCTGGGCATCCAGATTTGGGTTTTCTATAGTTTCCCAAATCACTCCAGGCAAATGCCGGGATGCTTACTTCAAAAAGACCATGACCCCATGGCCGAATTCCTTTCCATTCCTTGCCCCCCATCCTTTCACGTCTCTAAAGACCTCACTGTTAAGAGGCGTTAAGTAGTTAAAAAAAATGATGACGCAGCATCAGGTCAACACAGGCACGTGATGGTATCCGTTTAGGCAACCCACGGAACTTGTAACCGAAGAGTATGGACTCCACGTAACGTAATAGAACAAAGTATGACTGCGGTATCTACTGTATGCAGTGTGCGATTTGTACCTGTGCCTGTGGAGACGGTGTTCGAGAGGTGGAAAGCCTGCCTGCGGCGCATTTGGCTCTGCGCCTGCCGCAAGATGGAAGCTGCTGATACCGGGCTTTAGGGGCGCAAAGTGCGCGAGGCGGGGACGCTCTTTCGGGTCGGCCTCGGGGGATGCACAGATGCCTCCGGCGCTTAGTGGGCGGACTCACACGCGACCTGAATGGATTCATAACCTGGCTCCCACCGGACATTACTTATCTGATGGGTAACGCTGCTGGAATACAGTTCCGCAGCTTCTGAGAGATAGCTCGCAATGCAATGGACCGTGCGGAGCCTCATAGATTCTGTAGCTGGAAATAGCACATTACCGCAGCTTCCTACATAATAGTACTTACTGAAACAAAAGACTAAGTTTGAGAACGGAATATAATACAATATTTTTTTTATGATATGATCTGAAAAGGGAGCATCCATAAATTACGTGAGGTGAAATAGAGGGGGGGTCCCGCGAAATCTCACCAAAACTCACCAAGGGGGAGGGGGGGGGCAACGGAAATCTCACGTGACATTTTTTAAAATTGGGCAGGACTGTAGAGCAAAAAAAAGGCCTACAATTGACGCGAAAGTCGATTTTAGGGGGTATTTGGCTGAAAAGTGTGGGTGAGACTAATAAAAAAGGTCTCAAAAAGTTGCAAAGACGATCTGTAGGGGGGGGGGGGTCTCACGGGACCAGATCTTACCACAAGGGGGGGGGGAGGGTTGGGCCAGATCTCACCAAAATTTCACCAGAGAGGGGGGGGGGGTCCGAAAATCCGGAAAATCACCTCACGTAATTTATGGATGTCCCCAAAGTAGATGTATGAGGAAAACGATGTGTTACCTGTACGTAAGATTTCGCGTGAGAATGGAACATCTAATTCCATTTCGTATGAACTATATTTTTCATGCTGGTTTAATTCCATTTTGATATTTTCCTTTAAAGTTTATATCACTAAGTAATATTTAATTTTTAGGTTCATGTATATTATCCCTGTATTTTTTTTTAAACTGCTTAACGTCTCTCAACAGCGAAGTCTTTAGAGACGGGAAAGGATGGGGGGGTCAAGGAATGGGAAGGAATTCGGCCATGGTATTTTGAAGGAAGCATCCCGGCATTTGCCTGGAGTGATTTGCGAAACCATGGAAAACCCAAATCTGGATGTTCCGACGGGGTCCTGTATTTATACGTGACAATGTTTCTTGATTGTAATAGCTATGAACAACGAGATTTAGTAATTTTTTTTCTTTTTTTGCTTCTAGCTTTTTGCTTCGTCAACGTCGTGGTAATCAGAGGCGGGAAAGAACTGGCGACAAAGAATGAGAAGGATTAGGGCCATGGTCTTTTGAAGGAACTATATCGGCATTCTCCTGGTGTGATTTGGGAAAACAATGGAAAACCAAAACTCTGAATGGCCAGACGGATATTACTTTATTGCTATTAGTCTATTTGCTTAATACGTATGAATTACGGTCATCATATTTAGCCGGAGATATATGTAAAAGTAAAAAATATTAAAAGTAAATGATATATCATCGTGCAATATAAAAGAGCAATATTATTTTTATTCTTATGGCTCTACGCCATAGTCAACGTCTAGATCATTAGACGCGGGAAAGTACTGGGAGCAAGAAACGGAAAAGAATTGGGTCATGGCATTTTTGAAGGAACTACTCTGGTTTTCAACAGGAGCTATATCGGCAAACCATGGTAAACCGAAATATATATGGCCCGATGGAGATTCGAACCCCACTCCTCCAGAATGCAAAGCCTGAACATTACCAGCACCATTATCGTGGCAAGTATTTAACACAATTAATTAATATTAATTAACATAAATGGTAATTAATATTAATTTTTAACTATTATTTTAACAAAACGCTGACCCTTCTTGGCAATTATTTCAGGAAGACTGAGGCCGTGTAAAGAAAGTAAGGGTTGGAATTGTTTTCAACCTGCCTGGAAGGATACTAAATTACCGAGCTCTGGGCGTGAGTGGTAACGCTCTGGCATTTCATGCGGGGGAACGGAGTTTCCCCAAATCACTCCAGGCGGGTGCCAGAATGTTTTCTTCAAAAGGTAATGGCCGAATTCCTTTCCGTTCCTGGTTCCCAGACTTTTCCTCCCTCTAATTACCTTTGTCTTTGAGGAGTAAAGCAATAAGCAAAAAGAGATGCTAACTTTATGGGTCTAGTGCTGGACGACAAATAAAATTTTGTCTTCCCCCCCCCCCCCCCTCCAGTACAGTTTTGACGAATGTTTTGAAGAAATTGAGCGCTGATCATCCCTCAAAAACTATGGAGAATCATTCCTGTTTTTCAGTAACACTTCCAAAAGCGGTTAACACATTATAATTACCTGATGGTGCTTACATGCGTATGCAAGTGATGAGTATTTTTAAGTCATATAAAGCTATGGTGTCTATTTGTTCTCACTGGTACCGCACAGTAGCGCATCGTAACTGGAGCAACGATTGTAATAAACATCTGAATAATAATTTACAAAGTAAGGAGGTTTAGATGGTGACAAAGTTTGTCCTGGTATTGCTATACGAATTTCTGGGCGGGGGGGGGGGGCGGGGGGGGGGGACGGGGAAATCATAGTGCTTATGTAATTAATCCGCAAACGATGAACTACAGGATATTACAAATGATGTTAATTAGTCAAACTCATGTTATCAAACACAAAATAGAATGAAAACATAAGTTGGTACATAAGTTCGATTGCTATAAAATTAATGACATTAGTGCTTGTATAAAGTTAATTTAGTACTTAGAAAGATTTTAAATATGGTAGTGAAAAACATATTTCTCTTCTGAGCAAAGAAACCAATATTGCATGTCAGGGAATAGTAGATTGGTAGATTTGTAAATACTTTGTTGTTCCTCAGTTGTTCTGTACCTAAAGGAAATTTACTAAAACATTAAGCAATGCAGTATCAATATTTTTAAAACATTGAATAATTTTACATTTCAAAGATGGATTATTTCCGTCGTATATAGCACAATTATATTTTAAACTATTATCTGAATACCAGTGATTGTTTCTGTTTCCTGAAAATGATATACAAAAAATGTTTACTGTGTGTTTTGTTCCGTCAGCAGTAAATAAAACTAAGAGCAAAACAAACCCAAAAATACGAAAGTATCTGCCATAGTTCTCTGCAGGTGGTGAAAATGTCTTTGAAGCGCAGAAGGTTATCGACCTTTTCGGTACATGAACGAATCGGAGAAGAAGAAATATTCACATGTTTCATTCTGGTGTTTAATTTTTTTGATATCATCTAGCTTCTGGTTGACGCTAATGTTTTACAACAGCGCGAATTCAACGCATGTAATGTAAGTATTGCGTGACTTTGTCACTATCGTGATATTAACAACATTTTAGTTTAAGCGTACTGATTGTGGCATTAACACTATAAAAATGACGGGGATAAACACAACTTAAATATATGTATGAGCTTATCGGAGATTTAGAAAAGGCTTATTAATTTGATTTATCTGACATCTGGGTTTTTATTTATCACCGTTGGCTTTTAATTTTTTGTATTCCCATACTTACTTTTCTATTCTCTTCTTCAGATATTTTTCATTACTTCCTAAAGGGTCTGAAAGGAGATTGTTGATTTTCCCTAAATATCTGTTATCGATATCCTAGGTTATGTAAAACTGGAAGTTGTCTAGGCGTTGAACATGAATAAATTTTCTCTGGTAACTAGCCTAGTGACTCCATAGACAAAACATAACGTTTCGGCGGTCATAACTCTGTCGCCATTGCCGACTGACTCACTCGGGTAGATACCCGAGAAGATTTTATTGAAATACTAGGTTATATGTTAGTTAGTGTATGTCCGTAGAAGTGTAATGAAGCACATGTGGATAATTTCCTCCTTGTTTTTCCCACCTTTTCATATTAGTGACGTCTTTCGCAACGTAGCTTACGGTCAGTTTCATTACAGATTGTGGACTACTATTACTACTATTACTATTACTATTACTCCGCGATTCACTAAAAGTGTTTGGCGGAGGGTGCATTGCAACCTATCAGAAAAGGTAATGGTTTGGAAGGGATATACGGGATATGGCAGGAGGCGCCCATGGGCTATTGTGAGGAACCATCCCAGCATTCGCCTGGAGTGATCTAGGGAAACCATGGAAAACCCAGATCAGGATGGCCGTATGATGCACATAAAAAGGAGGGTGCAGATATATACATACTTTTTTACTTTTTCCTTGGATCTTTACGCTTCGTTGAGGTCAGCAGAGACAGGAGAAGATAGGAGGCAAGGAGCAGGGAGGAATTCGGCCATGGGTGTACTGAAGGAACCATCTCGGCATCCACCTGGAAACCATGGAAATCGAAATCTGAATGGCTGCACAGTGATTTCCACTCCCTTCCATCCTAGTGTCAGGCCTGAGCGTTTTTTTTTTTTTTTTTTTTTTTTTTTTTTTTGCATATGGCTTTACTCCTCGTCGAGGGTCATTAGAGGCGGGAAAGGACAGGGACAAGTAACGGGAAGTAATTCGACGATGGCCTTTGAAGAAAGCAGATACCTGGACGGGGATTCGAACCCGCGTCCCGAAGGCGAGCCTAGATCATTACCGCTCACCAACCGCGCTCAGTTCCCAAGCGTTATCGCACACACATCAAGCTAGGATGGATATGCAGTTAATAGCCAGAGATATTATTACAGCTCTGAGTTTGGCACTAGGTTTCTTTCGAGACCATAGTTAAAAATTAACATTGGCGTATAACGCCACACATACGAGTTAAATCAATGTGCTCATATTTTTTAATAAAAATATTAACATTCACGTCTGAAATTATACAATAGTTACTAAATAAAGGAAAAAACTGTTGTAATAGATTCGAATGGAGATTAATTGCGTTCATGAGCATGAAAAACAAAGCACTAAACAAATTTTATGCAAATCTGATAAATAATAAACTATGTGTCAAATCGCATAATTTTTACAGCTGCCATGTTCAGAAAACATTCAGAGAATTTTATTAGAAACTTGACATAAACAGAAACTACATTCCGTTCAGAATCTAATTTGATAGATTGACAGGTAGTTTATTTTTTTCATATTACAATTGTATGTTGCTAGATTAATAATTTACGACCTATCCAAACAAACCCATCAACGGTTGTTTTTAGTAAGATGATTAACGTACTGAGAAATTTTGATATTACTATCACTTGATGCAAATAAGAGAAAAATTAAAAATGTGGGATACTAGCCCTCGGAGGGCGTTACTTCTACAGAGAAATTTTTCTTGGAGTTGTCACTATTTTTGTGTATGACTGTGATGGGGTGTTTTTTTTTAAGAGTATTTTGATACTTGTTTTGTGAACGAGAGTTAAATGATAGAGAGAGACAAGCTAGTTGTATTTTCATTCAGGGCTACTCTTCCGAAAAACAGCGGGTTTGATTTAGGTTTAACGTCATCATCCACGGAACAGCGTCGTATGTCCGAACTCCAGACGAACCGAAGAGATTTTGGATTTGTACACAATCTGGTTGTAGGAGTGGTACTCCACAATATTATCTGCTGGGATAATCCCAGTTGATGAAAATTCCTGCCATCTACAGGGATTGCGGCAGCTAACTCGTAAGAAAGTACTGTACATATACTGTCATGGTTTCCAGCGACCTCGTCAACATGGGGTGATGGTAGAAAAATTAGTCAGTGACTTTAAAATACTTAGAAGAAAGATAACAAAAATTCGTTTAAAAGATTACCTAGTGTTGCTATGTTTTATTGAAGTAAAATATGATTAATTGATACGGTGTTCTAACAAATTTCTTTAAAATTGATAGTTCTCCGGTGCCGTGTTTAACAGAAAATTCGTGACTACCGCTATAAACGTTGTAACATTATAGCGAGGTACAATGCAGCTGTTGCATGACTGAGTTGATATCGTGGTATTAGCAAGAATTTATTCTTACTTTTTATTTCTGTTGGATAAAAAATAAAAAAAATAAATGTTGCAGCATGTTTTCATAACGAATGGTCACGGACTACATAAACTTAAACTTAGTTTCTGCAAAAGACCAATTAGTATATCATCCTAATTCAAATCTTTGTACCCAGAAAAGACTACAATAAGAGTATTCCTTATTGTCAAATATTAGGAGCTACATTAAACATTCATAGAAGTCTCCAAGTATCTGTTATTAATTTGATTTTTCTGGTTGTCTGTACTAGGTGAAAGTTTTTTTCAATCTTCAAAATAATCTAACTGTGAGTTTCATTCCAAATTCTTTTAATAACGTGAAATTCACATCTTTTCGCCGTTCCTATATTATATTTAACTCATTTAAACAGTATGACTGCTTAACACGCGAGCTTATTACACTTTATTTTGCCTGAAAATTTCTGCTAAGAAAAACTGTTGATGCACAATGGTTACAAGACTCGCGGGAAAATAAAACCGTGCAACTCACACCAGCAGTTAGCTGGGGAAAAAAAAAAAAAAAAAAGACAGTAGAATGATTTTTTTTTTATTTTTATGAAAGACGCAAGACGAGGATCGAAACGATATGTTATGCCAGTCAATTTTATACTTCCAGGGAAGTAATGATACCTGTTGGACAGTAATAAAGGGTGTTTCAAAAATGACATTAAAAAACTGAAAACGTGAATAAATGTACTCATCTTAATGCGTCCATAAAAGCCAATTCTGTTTCTTCAAGCACTGGCGGCATTTGAAGTAAAAATGTTTGCACTGAAACGAAAATGTTATCTAGTATGCTTGAAAATTTTCTCATTCTGCAGTCTAATTAAGATGAACAAGATTCCTTTCTGTAACGCGTGCCGAAGGTTGCCGGTTCGAGTCCGGCCAAGGGGGGCGTTTCAGTGTTGCGTGTATTAGCCTCCTTCTTGTGCGTTCTGTGTTGTCTATAATTAGTTGGAAACAATATCTACTGTATGATTCGTAATCACACTTGTGCCGGCTGTATGGCCTGGAAAGCCGAAAGGCATTAAAAAAATCTTTCACTTCTGATTCCAGTTCAGTTAACTGGCCATGCAAGACAAATTTCATGGGCACTTTGCTCCCTGTACTTACAACGTCTTTATTTATATTTTTTAATCGTCATTTTAAATCTCTCTGAGCTCAGAAGTTAATTCAAGGTCACAGATGCGCGATATTCTACATCGTATTTAGTGGAAACTCAATTTCTGGTGAGATGTCTGACTTATCACCAGTTTCCTTTATATGTAATCTAAATGACTCACTGATGTAAAACTAGAAAAGTTTTGCTACAACTGGTATTTTAACCGATTTTGAAATTTATGTGAATAGGTTTTAAATGATATTCTCGGGTGACCAGCCGAGTGTGCAAAGTGTTTCACACGATATTTCGGCGATCGGTACTCTGTCTCCATCTTCTGGTGAGGTAGTGTGATGTTGGTTCCCCCCCAGAAGATGGCTATAATGTATTAATTCTCAACGCCGAAAGAAACTTCGATCTTATGTAGGTTTTATATCTTTTTCAATTTGAAACATCCCGTATATTTGAATGTCGTTTTTTACAATAATCTAGCACCAGCATTAATTAAACTATATGTGGCAACTATCTCGTGGTCTACCGTCTGGAAAGAAACTTTATATATATATATGAAGCTGCGTACTTTATAGCTTATTTCTTACTAATTTTCGATTACCTTTATCCTACTATATATATATATATATATATATACAGGGTCTGGCAATAAAACCTCCCACATTTCACGTAGCCGGCGTGCGGATTGTAGTGAGGATACTGATGTGGAATGTGTTTTGTTTTAAAGAGGTGTACCTGCCATTTTCAGTGTGTGTCATGTCATGGCTTGGTGAGCATCGTGCGTTTGTTGTGGACGAATTTATTCGTAACAGTTGTTCTCAGATTTTCGGAGATGATTCGAACTTGACCTACATTATCGTGTCCCGCCGGATAGAAAAACTATTCAACTGTGGGTGTCAAACTTTAGAAAGACAGGTTGAGCACTAAAAAAAAAACCTACATGCCGTCCTCGGACTGCAACAACGCCGGAAAATTTGGCGCGTGTGAGTGTGTCTATGCAACATTCACCAATCTATGGGTACACTTAAAGCCTATAGTGTACAAACATCGTCCCACAACACTGCAAGCACTTAAAGAGGCCATTACCCAAGAATTGGCAGCCATTCCAAGAGAATTGACGCGAAAATGTATGGAGAACTTTCTGGATAGACTTTTGTCAATGTGTCAACAATGGAGGGCAGATATAATTTTTAAAACCAAATAATTAAAAATGGCAAAGTATGTATTTTTCATAAATAACAGTAATTATTCTCTATCATATTTAGTTTTTATGTGACAACACATTAAAATGAGGGAGGTTTTATTGCCGGACCCTGTATATATCAATGTGTGTGACATCGACATAAATTGATAAATAATTACTTTCAAAACAAATTTAGGGAAGAGCGTAATCGAAAATTAGTAAGAAATAAGCTATAAAGTAAGCAGCTTCATGACTGTATTGTCAATATAAAGTTTCAAACACTCTTGTATCGTGATTTACCAAGGTTTACCCCTAAAAAGGCAAGCTATTGCTTTTCGTTCCTTGTTTCGTTCGACCTTCAGGACTTGCACGTAGCCGCGAACCGCTGTTTCGAGGATCTGATCACATTTTATGGGTCTCACAATGAAGATACATTCTGCTGTTGTTACCCACTCAGAGCTGTGTTCCTGCAGTCTGCGATAAAGAGAGCAAACACACAGCGGCCTGGTGGCCGCAATTTTCGCCCGTGTCGGGCAGGGGACTGATTTACGAGTTTACAGCCTCGCTACAGTCCCTGATGCAATGCGGCGCTATCCCACCAGAAACACCGCATAGTAGTGGTAGGGAGTCGAGGGTGAGGGTGTACAGAGAGACTAGACGATCATCGCTAGGAGATAGAGCTGTTCACACTAGTGTGGTATCTATTCCTCGTTTCGTTCCTTACCGGAAAGTGAGTGCTTTAGCACTCTAAGGCTCCCTTCATAATCAGTATCAAGGCGAATCTGATTCGTTATCTCCAATACTTCACATCAGCTGAGTCAGACCAAGTCAATCCGAATCGTTTCCCCCCCTCTCTTTTCCTATCTAGTCCGATCTCCTCTAAATAAAACGCCGTGAACCACCAGTGCCAGGATAGCTTACATTGGGACGAAACGTGGAATGATAGCTAGCAAACAGTATGTTCTAAAAGTCGCATTTCTTACATGGAGAACACTTCAGCCCTTGAACTATAACAGTCAGTAAGTCACAAATTTTTATTTATTTATAATAATTTGGCGCAGTCCTGATGTGTTTTATATTTGGTAATTAAGCAGTACTTAAGTCGGCATCATAATCGCCAGTTTATTGTTCTTTAATTTACTGTCGCCATACAATCCTAATAAGACTGTTTTCGGAACATTAGATGGTAGTAATGCTCGTAGTCTATTTGAGGCAGTTCTCCAATTCACTAATTAATTTAACGTTATCTTGTAGAATCATCTTGTTTCTATGACCTCTTGGTGAGACTTTGTAGAGGTGACTTATTTTTTCCATCTCTTTTAATAGATTCAGTTTGAAAGAGTAATATAACGAACAGTCAATCGCTGCAACGATATTGTTTTAGTATGTTAGCGTAGTTAGTGTCGGCCGCAGTGAGATTTTGACGTCTTTTCGAAGCCATTAGAGGCGGTAAGCGACTGTTGATAAGGAACTGAAAGGAATTCGTCCATGACGTTGTGAAGAAAACACCTCCACATTCGACAGCAGTGACTTCGGGGGGGGGGGGGGGGGGGAACATGAAAATCGAAAGCAGGACGGTAATGTGAATCCATTTCCTTCCGAACACCAGGTTTGATCTTTGCTGCTCACCCACCGTACACAGTCTAGAGTGAGTATTCCAGTATAATGTCTGACAACAGCATCGCTTATGTTGTCTAACCATTTTTCTGCAAAAAATAATGTTATTAAATCTTTTCAGCGAAGAATGTTTCTAGACTTGTGGATGGTAACAAGAAGATCGCTCAGTTATTCAGTGCAGATTTTACTTGAATTTGTATGCTAAACTTTTCCACTTATAATCCGGATATTTTCCGATTAAAATATGCAAAATTCTTTCAATTGAAGACAAGTTAAATAAATAGTTAATACTTTAGTTTAGTGTGTGAACAAAGATTTTCCCAGCCTGTCACTGCTATATGACTGGAAGCAGGCTTGGTCTTTGCTAAGACAACCTCTTTTAAAACAAAAGAATTTTTTCTTGTTGCCTCAGCGGCTGTGTGTATTGCCTCGCTACCTTCGGTGGCTTTGCTATTTAGTTGAAGGTTCGGGATGTTTTGTAGACACTATTTACTAGGCTCTTTTGGATGACCTTAATGGTGAAAAAAAAACTATTTTTCGTGCAGGTACTAAATTATACTAGGTTGAATAGAATGCTAAGTGGCATCTTATATTTGTGCCATGTTTTTGGCATTACTGTACCCAGAGTTGGCAGTCTTTCTGTATTTTGTCTTTTGCTTCTATATTTTCTAAGTATTTAGTGGTTTGTCTGTTTATATTCTCCATGTTTGCTTCTCGATATTAGCGGTCAATTGAAATATATTGTGATTCATTTAGAATCATTCTGAGGCATCGGTTCTGTATCCTCTGAACTTTCATTATGTTTGTTGGGCTTGCCGTCCCACATATTTGACATCCACATGATAAGAACGGTTGTATTACTGATTTTTATATCCGTATCTTGCTGTTTGTTCCGAGGCCGTTGCTACGGAGTACTGGGGCCAGGTTTTGTACTACTGCCAGTCCTTTTCTTTTCCCGTCCATTTCATGTTCTCTGAA
The DNA here is from genome assembly GCA_031002005.1 of Vandiemenella viatica. NCBI lineage: Eukaryota > Metazoa > Arthropoda > Insecta > Orthoptera > Morabidae > Vandiemenella > Vandiemenella viatica. Next base: position 14,337 of record JARYHS010003827.1, read on the forward strand.
GAGCAACATTTTTCGATTGTTATGCCCAAGTATCGATATTTTACCCATTCTATGTTCCTTCCCATTACGTTCAGCTGTCATGGTATGAAGGGTCTCTTTTTGGTGAAATATATTCCCGCCCATTTGTCAGCGTGATTTTAA
>JARYHS010003829.1:0-29584 GCA_031002005.1 Vandiemenella viatica
GATTCCTACAAGACTCAACCCTAGGGCGAAGATCAAGGAATCTGCAGCCATGACTATCACAGAAGCGCCGTAATCTCTGGTTCAGCCCCTCAACACGGCTCTGAACCAGAGGTCCACAGTCAGTCCTATCGACAATGCTGCAGATGGATAACTCAGCCGAAATCTTGCGGCCAATGGCCACAGAGTTCACCCTTTCTGCAAGTCGCCCAAAGGACGAGAGGATAACCTCCGACCCTAGGCGGCAAGCATCATTGGTGCCGACATGAGCTACAATCCGCAGCTGGCTGCACCCCGTCCGTTCAATGGCATCCGGGATGGCCTGTTCCACATCTCGGATCAGACCACCCGGAATACACAATGAATGGATACAGGAATTCATCCCCGACCTCTTCGCCATTTCCCTAAGGGGTTCAATAAATCGCCTAACGTTGGAGCTACCGACCACTAAAACCCCCTTCTGCAGTTGCCCAGACTTAGCGGGCTGTGGGGCTGCCAACTCACAGGCCGACGATTGCAGGACTGAATCAGATCCAGACAATGCGTCAAACCGATTGGACAGAGGTACAAGCTCGCCTTCTTGGGAATCAAGCTTGCACGACTGCCCCCGCATGCGCCGTCGACGTCCAGACACCACACGCCAGCCACCACTAGGCGACGGCCGCATAGATTCCGACATCTCGGCCTGGACTGCAGGTTCGATGACTGGTATGGGAGAACCTGCGAGCCGATCAGCGTCTACAGGGTCACCAACACCGCATCTACTGCACTCACTTGCGGCAGCTTCCAGCTGTGTAACTCTTGTTACCAAAGCTGCAAGCTGGGTGCGCAGGTCAGTCACCTCAGCCTGCGTCTGCACACAACAACCACAGTCCCTACACATACTACCTTACAGAAAGAAAAACTAAGGAGTACACGAGAAAAACGGACTCACTATGCGTTCTCAGTAGGAGGCCTTTTGTCAATAACCAAATGTAGAAAGACAAAGCTTACGCTAAATACGCACTTTAAATTAACTTTAACTGGAGGTACTACTTCACGTAACGATTCCGACCAACGACTGCAGCTGCTGCTACTGACAAACTGATATGCAAGGACGAAGCTACAACTATACACTTTTAAGTGAATTATCACTAGAGGTACTACGTCACGTAACGGTTCTGACGATCGCTGCTGCTACTGACCAACAACTATACAGAGTCGAAGCTAACCACACACTTTGAATTAAAACTATCACAGAAGGCACTATTCCCCGTAACGGCTGCCGAAGAAACGTCCGACTACTGGGGATGCTAAACAAATACGCAAAGGTGAATCAAAGGAAAACTGAGTTTATAACATTTCCTGTATTAGCATCTTTCAGTGATACACATTGCTTTCTATTTTCCAGGTAAGATTTAAACCAAAGTCCTGGCTTACCGCTAACTCCATAGTGGTCTAATTTACCTAGTAGAATCTCATGATCAACACAGTCAAAAGCCTTAGCAAGATCACAGAATATACCTAGGGAATTTAATTTTTTATGCATTGATTCCAGTATGTTGTTTACAAAAGCAAAAATTGCTGAATCTGTTGAAACGCCTTGTCTAAAACCAAACTGTGCTTTACTGAGTAGGTCATTCTTTTGTAGATGTGCATACACCCTTCTGTACATTGCTTTTTCAAAGATTTTTGAAAATGCTGGTAGAAGTGAAATGGGTCTGTAATTCTCAATTTTTGAGGTATCACCCTTTTTATAAAGCGGTTTGATTATTGACTTCTTGAGTGAGTCAGGGAAGATACCTTCTTCAAAAGAACTATTACAAATATGACTAATAACTCTAAAATGCTGGTGTTACATTGTTTCACTACATGGGTTGAAACCTCATCATAACCAAATGACTTTTTGTTTTTGAGGGATTTAATAATTTTTCAATTTCATTTTGACTGGTGGGAAATAGAGACATAGGTGCTGTTTTTGGTGACAAGGATTTAAGTATTGCTATAGCATCAATATTCCCATTATATTTTCCTTTTATTTTTTCAGCAACTGTTAAGAAGTAGTTATTGAAAGCACTTTCTACATAAGAGGGGTCATTTACAAGTTTATCATTAACGCTTATAGATATAGGTTTGTGTTCAGGGGATGATACAGTTGTTTCCCTTTTAATAATGTTCCAAACACTTTTTATCTTATTATCTGAACTACTAATCTCATCATTTATGGCCAAACCTTTAGATTCTTTTATTACTTTGGTTAAAATTCTACAGTATGTTTTGTAATGTTGTTTGAGAAGCCTATTATCAGTATTCCTAACTTTTACATATAATTCCCTTTTATGTCTGCAAGATGTTTTAATACCAACTGTAACCCAATTTTTGTTTACTCGTTTTTGACCAATTGGAGCTAGTTTTGTAGGGAGACACCTTTCGTAAATTTCCAAAAACCTTTGGTGAAAGTAATTGAATTTATTATCTACCCCTTTTAATTTATAAACAGTGCTCCAGTCCTCATTCAGAAGTTCATCATTTAATGTTTTTATTGAATTGTTCTTTAATGGCCTAACTCTGACAAATCCTTTCTTTTTGTTATTATCATTTCCCACAACATCCAAAGTAATTATTTGAGCATTATGGTCTGACAAACCATTTTCCATTGGGATTGTTCCATGTATTTCTAATTTATTGGGCTCTACAAAAATGTTATCAATAATGGTACTACTATTTTTTTTGTGTTCTAGTTGGGAAATTTACAGTTTGATAGAGATTGAATGATCTAAGCATTCCTAGAAGATAATCTGTCTGGTTACATTCTACAGCAAAATTTATGTTGAAATCTCCACAGAGGATAATTTCCCTTTTAGTTCGTGATAAATTTATTAGAACCGCTTCAAGTTTATTACAAAATTTACTGAAGTCTCCTGTGGGAGCCCTATAAACTGTCAGCACTATAAGATATTTGTTTTCTAATTCTAACTGTATTGCACAACATTCAAAATCTTGTTCTATACAGTATTTACTTACATCTAACGATTTTGTCTCAGTATTTTCTCTTACATATATTGCTGCACCACCCATTCTCATCTCTGACCTGCAATAACATGACGCTAATCTATATCCAATAAAAGGGAGGAAACATATTTCAGAATTCTTTAGATGATGTTCTGTCAGACATATGATATTTATGCTAAGATTCAATGATTTTTGGGTTTCTTCTATAGATATTATCAACTCATCAAGTTTGCTTGCGATACCCCTAATGTTCTGATGGAACAAAGCTATTTTAGACTGACATTCTTTATTTTTGACTGTAATGTCATTATGTACATTTCTTAAATAACTCTTCCTACTCTTGAAATTTGGCCTAAAAAAGACTGAGTCCTACCACCAATTACCACTGGGATGGGGTTCACATCCAACCTGTCTCTCCTGATGCTACTGGCAATCATTTCCGTTAGCCTCTGCTTGCCCCGAACATTCAGGTGGAGTCCATGGGAGGTATGGTCACTCCGTGTTAAGCAAGAAACATCTATCAGACCAATGTGTGTTCGGTCAGCCTGACACAATGCATGCTGTGTACGCTGTACATGACCACGCATCCAGGGTTGATCATAACGCTTGAAGAGGTCAACAAAACCAACATTGGTGTGAGTGGTGTTTTTAGCAATGTTGTCAATGTCTGTTTCAACACAATAATTGAGATTTCTGGACAGACTATTTCCAGGACCCCCAACTATAATTATATGATCCTCTTTAGTAAAATCTTTCCCAAGGTTTAAATTTTATCTACAACATTGCCAAGTTCTGCATTAGGCTTAAATATACTACACACCTCAACATCAGAGCCCAAGCTTGACTGTAACATTGCACTTAATCCCCTACCGTGACTACTTCCAAGCAATAACATCTTCTTGGATTTCTTTTTACGAGCTTTGCACAATGTGTGCTTTTTTACAACTTTATTGCAATGAGACAGTCCTACTGTGGTATCTGATACATCCTCAGTTAGATTCTCCAACAACCCAAAAGTATTGGAAACTTCCAACTGAAAATTTGTAGAATGCAGGTCCTGTTGTTTCCCTCCAGTTTTGGCTGCAGTCCACTGGAATTCCTTAACATTTAATGCTGCCTTTTCAGCCTTCAAAACATTGAGTTCTTTGGTTAATTCAGCCACTGTGGATTCGAAACAAGAGATCCTACTTTCCAGTTCACTCTTTTCCTTCCTACTTTTGCAAGTCAAACAACTCCAAGGAGAGTGAAGCGCATTTTCAGCTTCCGTGTAGCCACATTTCCCAACCCGCGTAATTGTGTTCGCCGGAGCGTATCTACATCTACATCTACATATATATGCTCTGCAATTCACAAAATTGTGGGTGGCAGAGGGTGCTCAGCACCAAAGCTAATCTCTTTGCTGTGAATTCCAATCCCTAATGGTACGAAGGAAAAAAGAATTCATATAAGAATCAGTGCGGCACCTTATTTCTCTAATTTTATCTTTCCTGTCCTTCCGACTCAAATAGATTGGTGGAAGAAGTATTTCCCTACACTCAAAAGTGAAAGTGGGAGTACGCATGTTTTCCAATAAGTTTAAACGAAACGTGTGTCGTCTATCTACCAGAGACTCCCAACCTAATCTACTAATCAGTTCTGTGACGCTTTCATAAGGACTGTAGCAAGCGGTCACGAATCGAGCGGCTCTTCTCTGTACTTTTTCTATACTTTCGATCAATCCCTTACGAAACGGGTCCCAAATGGCACAACAATAATCCAAATGTGGACGCACAAGAGATTTGTACGCTATCTCCTTTGTTTGTTCATTACAATTTTTCAAGATTCGACCTATGAATCGCAGTCTAGAATTTGCTCTACCTACTAACGAATTAATGTGTATGTCCCATTTCGTGTTCCTTTGTACTGTTACTCCCAAATATTTCATAGAATCGACCATATCAATAACTGTATTGTTTAACTCGTATTTCTGAACAATTGGATTCTTTTTGTTAGTTATGCTCATTGTCTTGCACTTTTTACAATTTAGAGTAAGTTGCCACTCAGCGCACCAAGCCAAAATAACATCCAGATCGCGCTGAATTTCTAAGCAATCGGCCAAATTTCTTACTTCCCTATAAATTACCGCATCATCAGCAAACAATCTAAAAAGGCTTTTCACTTTGTCTCCGAGATCGTTTATACAAATTAAGAAAAGAAGTGGTCCTATTACACTTCCTTGAGGTACACCCGATGTAACATCTAGATAAGAAGAACTTTCTCCTTCAATGTGTATGGATGGCTAAACGAGTGACCGTACAGTTTACAGCTAAGTTTTGTTGTTGAAAGTCCGTATTGTTTACGTCTACCGAATTTATTTGGTTTTATTTTACAAGGTATAGTGAATTTCATACACATAATGTCAAGGCGAAGGGGATAATGAAGCGATAGAGGAGTTTATTGAGTATATAAGTCTGAACCGTATCTGTAGCGAGTATAAAGCAAAGAATTTCATGAACTTGTGAAGAGAAATGTAGTGCATGAAAAATTAGTGAAAAATTTAAAGGAGATGGAGCCCTATGCTGCAAATAAGTCGATAGTGAAAAAAAATAGTAATTTGAGAACTAATGTGCATAAAGAGAAGAAGAAACATGACTAGTTTGACCCATGAAGCAAAGAAAAAGAGAGGAGACCACGTAAGGGACCTAATCCATACAACGAAGTGAAGTCGAGAGGAGAGCGGTGCGGTGGGGAGGCCGCCATATTGGTGAGGGCAAGAAACACAGGGAATCTATATGGGACGAAAGAATTTCTTCGTTTCTAACTTTTGCATTAGTAAAAATGAAGTCATAGGTGGTCACAATTATAAATACACTAATCGATATAACCTACAAACATTAGAATATAAGAAAAACAAACTGCTAAATAATTTTTGATAGGAATTTTGTATGCCGAAATAGAACTTTTTTTCTCCCTACTGTTGCAAAAAAAGGACTGGTTTATGTTCAAATAGGTTATACATCCACGTTCCGTTTCAGTAATTTTAATCCTTTCAAAATCTTTGATGGGAAAGATTACAAAGTAAAGAAAAATAAGTCTAGACCTATTTAAATTCGCCAGCAGCACCAGTGCAAGGGGATGCTATCACTTATACTGCTGTGCCACAATCTGATGATGAATTCTTATGGAAATCGATGAGACAAATCGCACGAGATATCAGAAAAATTTGTTCTTTACTTTCAATTAGTTTCATTAAGTTACATAAGAATTAATAATCAGATTTTGGCGCCACGCTAATGATAGAACTGGCCATTGTAGTTCTCTTGCTACCATACATCAAATGTCACAAGCTTGTGTCACTAACAAGGTGTTCAATAAATTACTAATAACAAATAAATAACTTGTTCCTTTTGCTATAAAAAGAATATTCTGCAACAGACTCCATTTCAACCTACTCACAATGTGACTGAATATTGCCGTTAAAAAGTCAAACGCATCTAAACACATGAAATGTATTGCGAATTACATTTCAGATAACAACAAAATGGGCTTCATTACGATTCCTAGATCGCATAACACAAATTATCACAATTAATTTCATCGAACATTTTCAATATAAATTACAACTGGACTAAAGCACATAGAACAGGTAATGTATTCGCTGCCTCGCGATGTAAACTTGATCCACACGTGAAAAATGGTAAGATAAAATGGTTCTCTGCATTAACAAATATTTGATAACACCACCGTCCTATTGCGAGCTATGAATAAACTTTTTAACAGGCATTGTAAATTTATAATGACAGGCCCTAATCTTACAGACACCGCATTACAAACACTTCAAGAACAATAATTATAACGTGACTTACCTGTGGTATGTTATTCCAGGTTTTTATTATGTTTGTGTAACCATAGGCAACACAATATGTCATTATAAAACACTTAAAAATATCAGAACATGAAATGTTCACAGCAGGAAGGTAATGAAAACAAACCAATGTTTTGAACTAACAAATATGGCGCCGCGCATGCGCAGTCGGCTCCAGAGTTTATAGGCAGCGACTTCGCAGTTTTAGCGATACCTTGTCTCCTCTCTTTTCATACCTCCTTGGTTTGACCCATGGAGGTAGGAAAAGAGAGGAGACAAGATGTCGCTTAAGGTCAGGCCACAGTAGACCGCAACGCAACCGGGGCGCACCGCACCGTCACTTTTCTTATTGTTGTCGCTCACTCGATTGAAGTGAGTTCAAACGACACCGCGTGTCGGCCGACACACGGCCGTGTGTTGGCCCGGATAAATTTGGTTTATATTTTGACGGTGCGGCCCTGTATCGGTCTGCTGTCGGGCTGGTCGATATGGAGAACTGTATAGAAAGAGTTCGGAAATTTCCGGTCCTTTACGACTAAATATTGTTTAAAACGTTACTGATTGCTTTATAAGTGTGTCCATTTTTTTTTTTTTTTTTTTTTCAGCCTCACTTCAGGTTCATCAGATATTCGTAAAATGTAGTTAGAGCCCTTGCATGTTCGCATTAACAAATCAAATCTTTGCCAGTGGTGAAAGTCGATTTTAAGGACTGTAAAAATTGCATCCGAGATCCGGATTTTGAACCGGGGACCTTCCGTAGCCAAATCACTCGCCGCAAGAATCTGAATCTAGAAGTAATTGAAAATATGTATTCAATCATATAATAAAGTACATTTGTGTTTTGGCATGGCAAAAATAAATTATAAGTACGTTTTTTTTTTTTTTTTTTTTTTTTTTTCTTCATTCTATCTGATCTCTTCCTTCTTTCCTCTTCTGATATTTGAATCGGTTTTCTGGTGTTTATCGCAACTTGGAACCTCTTACTTTTGTCTTTGGTCACGGTCTTGGCTGTACCATTCTTTAACATCACTTCGGTAATCTGGAGTTCTCTCAGATCCTTTTCCACTTCCTTAAACCAGTTGGGCTTAGTCTTTTTTTATAAAAGAAGTCAAAGATTTTTTTTGTTAATCTGTTAGGATTCATTCGGAATATGTGTCCATAGAAATCAATCCTTTTTTTTCTCATGGTTTCGGAGAGTCTCTCGGACTTTGCGTAGAGGGCTTCGTTTCTGTAGAAAACTTGTTTGTTATTCTGGAATTTGGGACCCATGATCTTCCTCAAAATTTTCCTCTCTTTGATTTCCAATTTCTCCGTTTGTCCTTTCCTCCCCATGACTAGTGTCTCTGCTGCATATAGTGCTTCCGGCTTAATTACTGTGTTGTAATGTCTTATCTTTGTGTTCCAAGAGAGGCTTTTCTTATTGTAAGTGTTTTTGGTCTTCTGGAAGGCTAATTCCATTTTGGTCCTTCTCGCTTCCATTGTTTTACCTTCAAGGTTGTTCCATTCAATCCATTCCCCAAGGTACTTGAAACTCCTAACCACCTCTATTTTATGAGCTCCTACTTGGACTCTCGTAGGAGTGTCTGGTATATTTGTCATAATCTTTGTTTTTTCGAAAGAAATCTTAAGTCCTAACTTCCCTGCCTGCTCTTGTAATTCGGCGATTTGTACTTTGGCTTCCTCCCATGTTTCTGCGAGCATCGCCATATCGTCAGTGAATGCCAAACACTTAATCGTAACTCCTTTATTTTTTGTTCCAAGTCTAATTCCTCCTCTGGTTCTTGCATTCCATTCTCTCACAACTTTTTCGAGTGCACAATTGAACAACAGGGGGAAGAGGCCATCCCCTTGCCGGACCCCTGTTCTGATCTCAAAAGGTTCTGACACTTCACCCATGAATCTAACTTTTGAGGTCGTATTTGTGAGGGTTTCTTTGATGATATTCAGGGTTTTCCTGTCCAAGCCAAATTCCTCCAAAATATTGAATAGCGACCCTCTGTCTATGGAATCGTAAGCTTTTTGGAAGTCCACAAAAGTCACTATTTATGGTTTCGCCCTCTGTTTCTGGTATGCTAAAATGTTTCTGAGGTTTAGGATCTGTTCAGGGCAAGACCTTCCTTTCCTGAACCCTGCTTGATACTCCCCGATTTGGCAGTCCAGCTGGGATTCTGCTCGTTCAAGTAATGCTCTGGACAATATCTTATAGGTCACATCCACCAGAGAAATCCCTCTGTAGTTGTTCGGATCAGATTTAGAGCCTCTTTTATGTAGAGGGTGTAACAGAGCCATTTTCCATTCCTCTGGAATCACTTCTTTCTTCCATATCTCCTCAAAAAATTTCTGGAGTGAGATAATTGCATTTTTGCTAGCATATTTCCATAATTCGGCTGTTATTTGATTTTCCCCTGATGCCTTAAAATTTTCCATGTGAGTCAGAATTGTCTGGATCTCATTTATAGATGGGGGTTTAGAGTCAGGGTTGGTGGAAGACTTCTTTCCCTCATCGAACACCATCTTTTGGAGTGGTTCTTCGCAATTTAGGAGTTCCTTGAAGTAGTCTGCCAGTATCTTGCAGTTGCCCCTATTACTATATGCCATGTTCCCTTTTTTATCCTGAAGTTGGAGGGTTGGGGGGTTGTATTTATTAAGCTTCTCTCTGAAGATCCGATAATAGTTTCTCATGTTATTCTTAGTAAAGTCGTCATTAATCTTACTGGTATTTGGTCTTCTTGAACCTTCTTTACTTTCTTGATTTCCTTGGACACCATCCTCCTAGTTTCCACAAAGTGCTGCCAGGAACTTTCGTCCTTTTTGGTTTGCCAGATGTGCCATGCCTTCTTTCTCAGATCAAGTAGTCTATCACACTCCTCGTTCCACCACCTGTGCTTCTTAATCCTGGAGACAGGAGCAAACTCTTCTGCCTTAGTTATAAGACTCTTCTCCAACTGTTTCCAGCCCTGGCCTTCTAGTTCACTGGTTAACTGACTCCATTCTTCCTTCTTCTCCTTTATTTTCTCTGGATCATATCTCCTTCGTGCACGGTTTTTCTTCTGACAGTTGCTCTTAGGGATGATCTTAAATTTCACTTTAGATAGGTAGTGGTCCGAGTCGAGGTTGGCCCCTCTGAGAACCCTAACATTTTGGATTTCTTTATGAAATTTCCGCTTTACCGCAACATGATCTAACTGGAACTCTCCCAATAGAGGGTTAGGTGATATCCACGTCTTCTGCTTTCTTGGCAATTTCTTAAAGCTAGTTGACTTCAGGATCAAATTGTGTGCCTGACATAATTCAATTAGCCTGATACCATTTTGGTTCGTTCTCTTGTGTGCTGGGTAACACCCTACTATATGCCTGAACCTTTTCTCTCTCCCCACCTGGGCGTTGAAATCCCCTAGAAGGATGACATATGTTTATCAGGGATCTTCTGAATCGTGTCATCAATTTTTCCCAGAATAGTTCCACCTTCTCCTTATTCTTTTTGTTGTCAATGTTTGTAGGGGCATGAACATTTACAATTGTATACACTTTGTTGGTCGACTTAAACGTGAGTGTAGATAACCTTTCAGAGGTAGACTCGAAGCTTGTAATGGAGTCTAATATTTTCTTGTCAATTACGAAACCTGTTCCAAGGTGGGGAACATTTTTCATAACTCTTGTCCCCGTCTTCCCCTTAAGTATCCTGAATCCTCCCGATTCAAAGCTGTCCTCATCCAAAAATCTAGTCTCTTGCACAGCAGTAATGATTATTCTATGTTCATTTAATGTGTCTGTTAGAGTCTTAAGTTTTCCTACTTTCAGAAGTGAATTTGCATTAAAAGTTGCTAAGTAGCTTGTCTTTCTGTATTTTATTTTGTTTGAAGTTCCAAGACGCTCCGACTCATCTTTGCGTGACGTTGCAGACTCCCCAGAATCCGAATGTCTGCTTGCGCACTTACGTGCGGTGGATTGACCACCTGGGGTAATTAGTTTTACATCACACCTTTCCATGATTGATAACTCAATGAGTATTGTGGGTGACTTCTAGAGCCACCTTTCTTACAACCGAGGTTGTTAGCCCCGGAGGATTTTTAACAGCCGCCCCTTACATGGAGACAGACGCTGACCAAAAGACGCCCAATATGAGAATAGTCACTTTTGGATATTGATTTGTTTTTTAATTCATGGTGGACTCCACTAGGCTCTTCCGCTCTCTCTGCCGTTGAGAATCAAATTCCTCTTCCGCCTTTCAGACCGTTGACGTTTATTTTATTATGTTTGAATAATAATTTTTTATTATAACCAGATTTGTCTCTTGTCTCAGAAGGTTACGGCGTACAATTGGGGAAATGAAAGTCCCTGGTTCAAATCCCTGTCTCAGCTGTAATTTTTATGGATCGTAAAATTGACATTCACCACTGGAAAAGCTTTGATTTGTTAATGCTAAAATGCTAGGACTCTCCGTGTTACGAATTTCACGTTAATCTGTAGTTTTCCTTTTCAAATTAGGTGACAACGATAGAGGTGTACTGCGCAGCCGATAAGTAACTCCGTGACTGGAATTTTTAGATAACATGAAATTATTATTATTTCACGGAATCTTTGCGGTCTGCATTAAAATAAAAATGTATAATAATCTTATTCTTTTTTGTTAAAAAAATTTTGAGTGACTCGAAAAGGAACTTCAACCAAAACAAACACGTTAAATGTGAAGTGAGTGACGCTTGACATTTAATCGTGACTATATAGAATTACACGAAAATCTTTCAATACAGTGTGACGACCATTTGTTAAAACAATTTTGGAATACTATTTTTGTGCATAAGAGATCAAACAATTAGGAGATAACAGGAGTCACACAAAAAAAAGTTTTTTAACGTGCTTTATTACCTTCGTAGATTATAAAGTACAGTACTCTATAATAAAGTACGGGTGGTAGCCGCAGCTACGATACCAAAATCACTTTTAAGGCAATTTTTTAACATTAATTCCGTGAAACAGCCAAGTGTATACGTTAAAGGAGACCGAGTAGGAACGCGTCCGTCACACGGCCGTGCTACGGACCAGTGTGGACGCGAGGGGGGGGCGAGCCGACACACGGCCGAGTGACGGTGCGTTGTGGGCCAGGTGCGGTGCGGTCTAGTGTGGCCCGACCTTTAAACTGCGAAGCCGCCTGTAAACTCTGGAGGCGACTGCGCATTGAAATTATTGTTCTTGAAGTATTTGTAGTGCGGTGTCTGCAAGACATAATAGATGTCATTATAGATTTACAGTGCCTGTTAAAAAAGTTTATTCACAGCTCTCAGTAGGACGACGGTGTTATGAAATATTTGTTGATGCAGAGAACAATTTTATCTTACTATTTTCACGTGTGGATCAAGTTTACATCGCGATGAAGCAAATACATTATTCTATGTGCTTTAGTCCAGTTGTACCTAATTTATATTGAAAGTGTATGATGAAATTAATTGTGATATGCGATCTAGGAATCGTAATAAAGTCCATTTTGTTATATGAGAAATAAGTCTTTCTCGGCGTATCTTCGATATAAATTCTTCTCGGGTTTGCCGCCGAATCACATTTTCTACTGTCGAGCTTTCGGCGACTTTCACTGACGCCATCATCAGGTCTGTTGTGTCTGAAGGCAGTGAAAGTCGCCGAAAGCTCGACAGTAGAAAATGTGATTCGGCGGCAAACCCGAGAAGAATTTATGTCCATTTTGTTGTTATCTGAAATGTAATTCGCAATACATTTAAAGTGTTTGGTTGCATTTGCGTCGATTGACTTTTTAGCGGCAACATTAAGTCAAATTGTGATTAGGTTGAAATGCAGCCTTTTGCAGAATATTCTTTTTAAAGCATAAGGAACAAATTATTTATTTGTTATTATTGAAATTGGCTGCAGATTTCTCGATCTTCGCCATAGGGTCGAGTCTTGTAGGGTTCCCCTTAATAGGTCTGGTGTGTACTACACACGTGAATCGGCTACACGGGTGGCAGGGGCCGTGTGGAATGCACTGGGTGGTTTTTTAGGCTGAGGGAGGAAGACCCGAAACACGAAATTCAGTTACGGGCAACCCAATCAGATACAACACCGGAATGTAGGAGCAACGTAAAAGAATCTCGTCAGTTAAAAGTTCTCGTAATTAACTGTAGAAGCGTTTGTAACAAACAACCGGAACTTGAAAGCGTTATTTGTAGTACAGAAGCGGATATCGTTATCGGTACAGAAAGTTGGTTGAAACCGGAAATAAGTTCCGCCGAAACTTTTAAAGATAGCATGAACGTTTTTCGTAAAGACAGATTACATTCTCATGGAGGTGGGGTATTTATAGCTGTGAGTAAATTTCTCCCATGTAATGAAATAGACGTCGATACGAACTGTGAAATCATATGGATTAAACTCAACGTTGCTGGGTCAAAACTCATCATAGGTGCCTTCTACCGTCCACCTGATTCGGATATAGCTATCGTCGAGGAGTTAAGAAATAATATAAATAGTATAGCTAGCTGTTTTAAAGATCATGCTATGATTCTAGGAGGCGACTTCAATCTGCCTTATATTGACTGGCGTAATTACGTTCACATCACAGGTAGCAGGGATAAGGCAGCTTCTAAGTAATTCTCGATTTGTTGTCAGATAATCATCTCGAGCAGCTAGTTAATGAACCTACGCGGTGTCATAACGGTAGCGAAAACATTTTAGACTTGCTGGTTACCAACAGGCCAGAATTATTCACCGACATTTCAACGACCACAGGAATAAGCGATCACAAAGCGGTAATTGCGACTATCAAATTAATGACCGAGCGAAAAAGGAAAAAAGGGCGGATTGTATACAGATTCAGTAAGGCCTCAAAGGAGTGTTTTAGAACCTACCTGAGGAATAAATACCATAACTTCAAGTCAACAAAGGACACCGTTGAAGAGATGTGGCATCGTTTTATACATATAGTCAGGGAAGGAATGGAAATACATATACCAAAGCGGACAATAAAGGGAGAGGATGATCCACCGTGGTACACATGCGAAGTCAAAAGATTACTCAAAAAACAAAGGAAAATACACGCACGCTCAAGAAGGAAGGGGTGTCGCAGCGATTTAGAAACCTTAGCTGATTTAAGAGGACGTATTAAGAATGTAATGCGCGAGGCCTTAAACGATTTTCACTCCAACTCTCTCTCTAAGAGTCTCACAGAAAACCCAAAGAAATTTTGGTCGTATGTACGAAAAGTTAATTGTACCAACAGCAATATTCCAGCACTAATTCGTGAAGGTTCCGAGGTTAATGAAAGCCGCGATAAAGCTAACGTACTAAATACTGTATTCAATAATTCATTTACAAATGAACATAAGGATAGTATTCCCGTTTTCCCACGCCGTGGCGAGTCGGTGATGGAATCATTACGAATAGATACTGCAGGTATCGTTAAGCAATTAGAGCTCCTGAAGTGGGGGAAAGCACCGGGCCCGGATGGAATTCCAGTAAGAGTATTTTCAGAGTATGCTGCAGAAATCGGGCCATTTCTGTCTGATATATTCAGTAAATCATTAGAAGAGCGAAAAGTACCTTCAGACTGGAAAATCGCGCAAGTAACTCCGATTTTCAAAAAAGGTGATCGAAGTGATCCTGGGAACTATCGTCCCATATCTATAACATCTGTTTGTAGTAGAGTTATGGAGCATATTATATGCTCGAAGCATTATGAATTTTCTAGATTATAATAATTTGCTTACAACAATTCAACACGGATTTCGGAAAGAAAAGATCATGTTGAAACACAGCTGGCCCTATTTACACACGACGTAATGAAAGTTATCGATACAGGTTCATAAGTAGATGCAATTTTTTTAGATTTCCAGAAAGCCTTTGACTCTGTGCCACACAACCGCCTTTTAGCGAAGCTTCGAGCGTACTGTATATCGGATCAGCTTTGTGAATGGATAAAGGATTTTCTAACTGGTCGGTCGCAGTATGTTGTCGTTGAAGGAGAAAGTTCTTCTAATCTAGATGTTACATCGGGTGTACCTCAAGGAAGTGTAATAGGACCACTTCTATTCTTAATTTTTTATAAACGATCTCGGAGACAAAGTGAAAAGCCTTTTTAGATTGTTTGCTGATGATGCGGTTAATTTATAGGGAAGTAAGAACTTTGGCTGATTGCTTAGAAATTCAGCGCGATCTGGATGTTATTTTGGCTGTGGTGCGCTGAGTGGCAACTTACTCTAAACTGTAAAAAGTGCAAGACAATGAGCATAACTAACAAAAGAATCCGATTGTTCAGAAATACGAGTTAAACAATACAGTTATTGATATGGTCGATTCTATTAAATATTGGGAGTAACAGTACAAAGGAACATGAAATGGGACATACACATTAATTCTTTAGTAGGTAGAGCAAATTCTAGGCTGCGATTCATAGGTAGAATCTTGAAAAATTGTAATGAACAAACAAAGGAGATAGCGTACAAATCTCTTGTGCGTCCACATTTGGATTATTGTTGTGCCATTTGGGACCCGTTTCGTAAGGGATTTATCGAAAGTATAGAGAAAGTACAGAGAAGAGCCGCTCGATTCGTGACCGCTTGCTACAGTCCTTATGAAAGCGTCACAGAACTGATTAGTAGATTAGGTTGGGAGTCTCTGGTAGATAGACGACACACGTTTCGTTTAAACTTATTGGAAAACATGCGTACTCCAACTTTCACTCATGAGTGTAGTGAAATACTTCTTCCACCAACGCTATTTGAGTCGGAAGGACAGGAAAGATAAAATTAGAGAAATAAGGTGCCGGACTGATTCTTATATGAATTCTTTTTTCCCTCGTACCATTAGGGATTGGAATGCACAGCAAAGAGATTAGCTTTGGTGCTGAGCACCCTCTGGCCACCCACAATTTTGTGAATGCGGAGTATAATTAGATGTAGAAAATCTTATAGTTAGTATAATAACGGTGAAACATCTAATGTTTCAGTTTTGTTGAAAAATGTTCTAGAATTAATTGTAGGTAAGTAGTAACATGATTTTTATGTATAATTGTTATTTTTTATGTTTTTATCTTTTTATTTTTCTTCTTTTGGCTGGCACCGACTCCAAAAATAGCTAATTAATGTAAAAATGTCAATAACATTAATGTAAAATATTGTCCATTTAGATTTACTTTCTTCTAAGCATTGTATAAAGTTAGTTTAAATTTTAGTACCATTTTTGAAGGCGGTTTTTATTTTTTTAAAATTATTTTATTTTTAAATTTTTAGTGGTATTATAGTTTATTTGAATTTAAATATGCATAGCAGTTCTCATTTTGTGAACTTCCTGGTAGCTCAGTGGTTTAAAGCGAAAGCTTTTTTTAAAAAAAAAATCTGTCTTTACAACTTTCAGAATGGGGAGAATTGGTTGCTGTGTTAAGGAAT
The DNA here is from genome assembly GCA_031002005.1 of Vandiemenella viatica. NCBI lineage: Eukaryota > Metazoa > Arthropoda > Insecta > Orthoptera > Morabidae > Vandiemenella > Vandiemenella viatica. The sequence goes on from JARYHS010003829.1 coordinate 16,225, forward strand.
GTAGTTTACATTTTGATCCAGGCTGTGTTTCGTTCTAATCATAACATTGCTAAAGCTGCTGCTCGATAATCGAAACATATAACATCTGGACATTAATACATACTACATACACAAATCTGCTCTCTAGAATATATCTGTTCGTTCCAGCACACACAGAAAATATAGATATTTAATTGGTTTTCACAGCGGGGAAAGCTTGGGGTCCAAGTTGAAATCTGAAGTACATGTTGAGACATTAGGACACATACATTTTGTAAATATTCTGCAATGACTTAAAAATAGCTTAATTGATTTTGACGGTACTTAAAAACTGTGGATTTTGTAAAGAACATTGAAAATTATAACGATGGGGGAAAAGGAGAAGAGGGATTGGGCTTTTGTATACCAAATGTTAGACTGTCTTTCTGATTGATTTAAAAGTATCATTTGTAAATTCTATTGATATCACATAAAAGTTTTAGGTGTGTATAAAAAAATAATTAGGGGGTGTGGAGGTGAAGAGTAGTTTGATTTTTGTTAAGGTAGTGTGGACAGCATTTTTCTCTTTGTTTTAAAGTATACATGTGCAAAGTTCCATCGAAAACCAGATAAAAACTGTAGCTTTGTGTAAAGAACATTATAAAAATTAATGTGTAAGGGAGTGAGCGGTTAGGTTTGTAAACAGAATGTTTCTCTTTGTTCTTAAGTATACATTTGCAGTGTTCCATCGAAATCTGATAAAACGGTAGGTATCTATAAAGAACATTGGAAATTAGGAGGGGTGGGGGTAGAAGGGAAGAGGGGTTGGGCTTCTTCAACCTAATTTAAACAATTGTTATGTATTTTTTAAAGTATACGTTGTGCAAATTTTCTCAGAATCAGATAGAACTGTGCTTTGTGTAGATTAAAGGGGTGGAAAGGGGGAGAGAGGTTTGGCTTCTCTAAACCAAATGTAGACAGTATTTTTCTGTTTGTTTTTGAAGTATAAATGTGCATCTTCCTTCAAAATCAGGTAGAAAGGTATCTTTATATAGTGAACATTAACAGTAATTAAAGGGGTAGAAAGGGAATAGGGTTGTTTTTGTCAAAGTAATGTGAGTAGTATGTTTCTTTTCTATTTGCTTTAAAGTATACACATGCTAAGTTCCACCGAAATCGGATTAAATATGGGTTTGTACAAACATTAAGGGTTGTAACGGGGAGCTAGGGTAATTTATTTCATTTTTGGTCAGAATCTTCTCCATAAAAAATACAGATATGTGCCAACTTTCATAAAGATCGGTCAAATGTGTCAACGATAGCTTATCAAAAAGAAAATTGACAAAAGTGAAGGGGCGGAAATGGGGGAAGGGGTTCAGTTTTTGCAAACCAAAAGCTGAAATTATGTTTCTCTTGTTTAAGAGTAAAAATTTGCTAGGTTCTATCTACACTGGATAAAAAACTGTGGGTTTGTATAAAAATTAAAACGGTTTAATGAGGATTGGGGGTGGTTTTTTATATTTTTGGTCAGAAACCTTGCTCGTGAAAAATACTTATAAGCGCCAACTTTCATGATAATAGGTCAAATGGTGGCGACTATAGCTTTTTATATATATAACAAAAAACATTGACAAAAATTAAGGGGTTGGTAGGAAAGAGAGGGGTTGAGCTTTGGCAGACCAATGTTGACAAGATTTTCTGTTTGTTAAAAATATACATTGACAAAGTTCAATCAAAATTCAGATATGAAATATAGGTTTCTATAAAATTAAGGGGTGTAAAGGGGGACATGGGGTGGCTTTTATTTATTTTTTGAGTCAGAAATCTTCTCCATGAAATATTACATGTATATGACAACTTTAATGGAGATCAGTTAAATGATGTCGACTATAGTTTTGTATAAAGAACATTGGCAAAAATTAAGGGGTGGATAGGGGGAGAGGGGTTCGGTTTTTTTAAACCAAAAGTTGACAGTATTTTTCTGTTTGTTTTTTAATATACATTTCCAAAGTTCCATCAAAATCGGATAAAATGTGTGGGTTTGTATAAAAGTTAAGGGGTGTAAAGGGTAGAAGGGGTGTTTTCTCAATTAAATTCATATGGGGACCACTTTGGAGGTATACTCTATCCACTATAAAAGTTTCATTTAAATCGGTTCAAAATTGGCGAAGATATCGCTGAACATACATCAAAATAAAATAAAAAAATCAGAAGAATTGAGAACCCTCCTCCTTTTTTGAAGTCGGTTAAAAATAAATAATTTATCACCAGCACATTAGTTCAAAAGTTTATTGGTTTGTCTTCAATTATCAAACTTAAATAATCAGGCTGATATGTAAAAATAAAGTGGGAATCCATATTTATTGTACGAAAGAAATCCCAGAAGTAGGGCGTCCAAACCAATTGTAAATCTATACTATTATAAATCTGTAAGCAAGCTGCGTTTGTAGTGAGGCTTGATCACTAATAACGCAAAAACTACCGCATCAATTTGCATGGTGTTTCCAAATTTTGAAAGCTAATGTTGCTGATCAACATCTGCAGAAGTAGCTTACGACTAATATGTACCATGGGAAGAAGCAAGTCAGTAAAAAACTTCAGAATGTGAAACTGTTGACCACAGATAATTATACACATTCAGACGGTCACTCCTTTCATAAAGAGACCTGACAAATTTAGGATTTCCTTTTTTTTTTTTTTTTTTTTTTTTTTTTTTTTTTTTACTTCTGCGATTCATTTTTCTGGACCGCAGTGCTTCAAATAAAAAGAATACGTGAATCAAGTATAATCAGCATTTACTTGAATTGTATCAGGTCTGTTGAATTACGAAAAAGTTATATTACTAATATTGAAGACATGTATTGTCTCTGGTAGACTGTTATACAGTTTGTCTCTGGAACAAAATTGCTACGTGAACGCTGTACAATACAGCCACAATAAGCCAATACTTAATATGAAATTCAGTTTTTTCTCGAAGAGCGATGTCTGAAAAACAGCTATTATAAATATCAGCAAGTAATAAAACATACTTCTTTCATAATGACTTGTGCGGAATTGCACATATTTGGAAGTACTTTATTCGATTAATATGTCTCGTGGCTATAACGTGCAAATATAACTAGGCATCCGAAAATTCAGGTACATGCGACTCAAATAATTACATAGAAAATACGGATATATTGAAAGAAACTCAAATAAAATTTTTTTTCATATCCTAATGCTACACCGCGTAAATTATAAAGCTAAGAGCATCGTCCCTTTGGCCTATAACAAAGCATATCAGCTGTCATCACTGTCCAGGTTGCATTTCAATCGATTTACAACTTGCGATAATTTTGCCACTCAGAAATAATTGCTTGAGTTACATGCACATTAGTACATATACTGTACCGTGATCCATTTTGACATTTTTGAATTAATTATATCTGACCGAAATAATGACAATAATGATACGACGATTTGAAACCAAGATTAACTCCAATTCACGTAAATTTCTATTTTAAAGCAGGAATAATTGATGGCGTATCAACATAAAATAAAAACCAATATCCAAACAGCAAAAAATAAATAAATCAGAAAAATTGAAATGCTGTGATTATTGGTAACGAATTTTTATTTCAAATATAACTAGGCATCCTAAAATTCTATTCTACACCGCGTAAATTTTTAAAACTGAACCCGTTATGCCTGATGCTAAACAAAACGAGTCAATTGTCATCTGGTCCAGGCTGATGTTTCGCCAGGTACTTACAGTGCGACTGAAATAATTACATAGAAAATACAGCTATATTGAAAGAAACTTAAATTAAAAATGTTTCATATCCTAATGCTACACCGCGTAGATTATAAAGCTGCAGGCATCGTCTCTTAGGCCTATAACAAAGCATCATATCAGCTGTCAGGTCGCATTTCAAGCGATTCACAACTTGCCATAATGTTGCCACTCAGAAATAATTGTTTCAGTTACATGCACGTTACTACATAAACTGTACCATGATCGACATTTTTGGATTAATTATATCTGACTGAAATAATGACAGTAATGATACGACGATTTGAAATCAAGAGTAGCTCCAATTCACGTAAATTTCTATTTTAAAGCAGGAATAATTGATGGTGTATCAAATAAAATAAAACCAATATCCAAACAACAAAAAATAAAAAAAACAAAAAATAAATAAATCAGAAAAATTGAGATGCTGTGATTATTGGTAACGAATTTTTATATTTCAGCACACTTCCAAGAGGACTAAGTCGTAGATTACTGCTATATTTACATAAATTTATGGCACCGCTGTTATGTTGCAATCCTCGGTATCCACATTTAAAAATAAACTTTTTTTAGTTAAGTATCATGGAAACAATATTTTTCATTATATCCACAGATACATCCTTAACAAAGCTTATACCTAGCTATATAATCCCAGGCAAAGTTTACACATAAAATCGCAAAAACAAATTACACATAATGATTATAATATCAGCTTTCTTAACGTTACAACTGTTATATATCCATTTAAATTTTCGGTATCACGGTTAACGTGGAATCCTCCATATCAGCATTTAAAAATATTATGTTTTAGCTGAGTTAAATATTGCTTTGAGAAATAATATTATTTATTACTACCACAGATATTCTATATTGTAACCAAGTTTATGCTCATCTATATACTCGCAGCCAAAGTTCACGCATAGTGATAATTGCAGCTGTGTAAACGTTTTAATTGTTAGTGCTGTGAGTTGGGTAAGTATAAAAGTTTATGATATGCCCTTGAGAAAGAGATCTAATCTGTCGGGGTCAACTTCTGCAGCTAAAAGATGTCGCCGAAATCGGCTAAATGAGAGTGAAATAGACCGACAACGTCGTCTGCAACCGAACCTAACGTATTAACCGAAATAAACGAAACTATCCTATTATATAAAACGCTAACGTGGCGTCTGCGTGCGTCGTCTATAGCTGTTACTCCTATTGGCTAGAGAACGGCCAATCATCAACCACCATCTTACATTCGTACCACCATCTTGCTTTTCATTTATTTACAACTAGACGCAGAAATTCATATAAGGAGAAGAAGATTCAATATTTAAGCTATTTTGCCTGTATCAGTTAGACGCAGAAATTGAGAAGGGGATTCAATATTTTCGCTATTTTATCTGTATCAGTGATAAGGACTAGGTTAAACCATAACCTAAGAATTTTTTAGGCAGACGGTAAGAATCAACGAATTTTATTAAAAACTAGGAGAAACGTATGTAATGCGAAATGCATTAGTCAAATAAATAACAGTTATCCGTTTTCGAAATTATAGTCCCCGTCATATGAAGTAAAATGCATTTATTTATTTTAAAATATTAACCAAATACTCTGATAATCTAACCAGAGTAACGTATTCATATAACGAAAGATATAATTAAAAATGATTCTTTTCCTTACAAGCTTTTCCTGAATAAATTCCTACTACCATTATAGATGATACCCTTAGTATTTGATACATGTATTAGCTATTAAATGAGATTTAAGATAATCTTTTTATTAGATTTAAATCATCAACTGTATAAGCCATGTGACACTCGCAATTCAACAACGATATCATTGCCGCAAAATAGCAGTGAGCAGAGATATTAGAAATACGGAGAGCAGGGGAAAAAAATTAATGCGAGGCAATTATATGTCACAAAGTTACAAGTTCGTTTAAATTTACATATTGCTTTTTATTTATATACGACAGCCAAATACAAAAATTAAAATTAATGTAAGGAGAAAGGTATTTATTCTATGTTTACATTATATTAACTGTATCAGTTAGATGATGAGAAACAGTTAAGTTAATTCAAAACTCAGAGAAATGTACGAATCGCGAAATGTATCCACTCAGATAAATGACCGTTAACCATTTTTGATATTATAGTAAAATTAAAGTAAAATGAATTTATTTAAATAAATCATAGTAAAATACCCCGATAATCTAACCACAGTATGGTACTCTTATCACGAAAATATCATTAAAAATGGTTGATATTCGCTTTTCCATACAAGTTTTTCCAGAATAAATCCACCATAGGTGCTGCCTGTCGTTATTCATATGAGGGTAATAAAAGCTATGATTTTCGAATGTAACGTTGTGGAGGTTGTGGCTAAGTAGACCAGAATGGTAACTGACACATTTTGTTGCAACATAATTCACTCTGAAATCAGTTTTACAAACCAATTTAAACTGCTTTCATAAGCACCATGTTACTGAACGAATTAATTAATGCTGGTGAAAGTAGTTCCATACCTATCGTGCTGAATTGTGCCTGGACCAGGAATAAAACTGATATTACATGGACAGCAAAAGTTTTCGGGAATCCTAATTTGTTTTTAATTGTATTTAATTTTATTGGTTCTATACTTCCGTCGTCATTAATTCAGTAGAAGTTACTGCAGTATTGCTATGTGAACAGCAAATCAAATATTTAGAACATTACAAAATCAAAGAAAATAGCATTATGTAATGACAATTCCGTATAATTAACCAACTGCAAAAAAAGGAACTGCCAGAATATGGCGTTCAAACCGTCATTTTTGACGGGCTCGAAGCTAGTCCTATTATATAAAACGCTAACGTGGTGTCTGCGTGCGTCGTCTATAGCTGTTACACCTATTGGCTACAGAACGACCAATCCTCAACCACCATATTACATTCGTACCACCATCTTGCTTTTCGTTTATTTACAGCTAGACGCAGAAATTTATATAAGGAGAAGAAGATTCAGTATTTACGCTATTTTATCAGTTAGACTCAGAAATTCATGTAAGGAGAAGGGGATTCAATATTGACGCTATTTTATTTGCATCAGTGATAAGGACTAGGTTAAACCATAACCTAAGAATTTTTTAGACAGACATTAAGAAACAACGAAGTTTATTAAAAACTAGGAGTAACGTACGTAATGCGAAATGTATTAGTCAAATAAATAACAGTTATCCGTTTTCGAAATTATAGTCCCCGTCATATGAAGTGAAATGCATTTATTTATTTTAAAATATTAACCAAATACTCTGATAATCGAACCAGAGTAACGTATTAATATAGCGGAAGACATAATTAAAAATAATTATTTTCCTCAATAAATTCCTACTACCATTATAAATGATACCCTTAGTATTTGATACATGTGTTAGCTATTAAATGCGATTTAAGATAACCTTTTTATTAGATTTTTTTTTTTTTGTAACAGTTTAACGTCCCTTTTTAACAACGTGGTCTTTAGAGACGGGAAAGGATGGGGGCAAGGAATGGGAAGGAATTCGGCCATGGCCTTTTTGAAGGAAGCATCCCGGCATTCACCTGGAGTGATTTGGGGAAACCATGGAAAACCCAAATCTGGATGCCCGGACGGGGATTCGAACCGCCGTCCTCCCGAATGCGAGGCCAGAACGCTAGCCGTTACACCACCACGCTCGGTGTTAGAATTAAATCATCAACTGTATAAGCCATGTGACACTCGCAATTCAACAACGATATTATTGCCGCAAAATAGCAGTAAGCGGAGATATTAGAAATACGGAGAGCAGGGTCAAAAAATTAATGCGATTAATTATATGTCACAAAGTTACATTTAGTATGTTCGTTTAAATTTCATATTGCTTTTTATTTATGTAAATGTAAGGAGAAGGGTATTTATTCTATGTTTACATAATATTACCTGTATCAGTTATATCAGTGGTTCCCAACGTGGGCCGTACCGCCCCCCGGTGGGCCGTTAGAGAGCTCGAAGGGGGCGTTTGTGAACAAAAGCAAATTTGGGGGGCGTTGACGCCCAGCCAGCGCCCCCCTAGCCAACACTGGCAAGGATGTGCCAATAAGATTAATTAATAACGAAAAACATTGAACAAATGTTTCAGCAAGTAATTTCAAATGTCCTTTAAGCAAGATCAATGGGTATTAAAAGTTGGTGTTAGTATTATTCAGTGAAATAAAAAATAGCAGAATATTTGTGTACCTAATTTATTTGACTATTTCTCTAGGCCTATTTTTGTATTTGAGTCAACACAGGATGTATCCAGTACTATATTTTGTTCAACGATAAAAAAATCTATTAAAGTAACGTTTGTTGAATGATTGATGCCTATTTCTTCCGCCAAAGCAAAAAATTATTGAACTCGGTGCGAAAAGGCCTGGCGCCGGCTCCAGTTTTGCCGGTGTGTGTGAAAACGCCCTTAGGCTATCTGACATTTTTTTAAAATAAGTTTTATTTTTTAAATTTTTTATTTTCTATGGAGGGAATTGTGTAGAGTTGCTTCTCTGACCATAAAGTACCCCCAGAAGCTCACAACTCGTGGTGCCTGTGTTCTCCCGCATGGGACAGCATTTGGATCTGCAATTTCTTTCACTTGGTCCAGGCCTCTGCTGTGTACTTTCTTTTCGATGTCAGTTGGTCAACTGTTTTTCTCTGGCCCTCATGGTAATTTAGGGTTATGGAAAGAGTGTCAAGTAGTGGTGCAAAGTGTGTCGACTTAGGAGCTTGTCGTATTGAATGTGTGGTGCAAGGAACAAAGATGTTAATATTTAAAAAAAAAAAAGTATTTTCCTGCACTTACATTTTGTTTGTACTTACATTTTACCAGCAATCGAGTAATCAGGGTCTTTGAAATGACTTTATAATGGAAAATGATTAAATAATATGGTCACCGGCTTTGAAAATGGAAAAATAACTTTTTAACGTGTCGACAAAACCCGCTCATATGCTGGAGAGATAGATTATCGAGTGTCTTGGACAGACTTTGTCCGTCAGTCCTAGCCCCTGGCACGCTCAGCCCTTAGTCGCCCACACACTCACAATGACAAGGCCACTCAGTATCCCATCACGGATCAGTCCCTCCGTATGTGTGGATGGACACAGTCAGTATTACAGTACGCTGGCTGAACTCCCTTAGGAGTTCAGCAAGTCGACAGTCCTGATGGCGGTTTGAAGGGCATCGGTTAGTTATGAGCTCTGTGTGCAGCTAGTTATACTTTATCGCGAAAAATGGAAGATTTCAGTCACAGGCCAATTTTATTTAAATTATAATTTAATTGCCATGATGGAAATTTTCTTGTCTCCTGTGTATCCCTTTCTTATTATTATTGTTTTATTTTATTTGAGTGTAAGTTCCTCCACCTATCTACTTTTTCCCTTTAGGAATTTAAATGTTAAATTCTTTTACTGTTTCTGGAAAAATTATCCAACATTTCCCCACGGTAATTAATTGCATTGATAAATTCCTGTGTTGTAGACCTTGGTTAATATGCATGCGCGTGTATAAGATAGTTGTCAAAGTTAAAAAGTAAAATGAGCATATGCAAAATGTGTGGAGAATTTATATCAAATGTTCAGATTTTTATCAAATATCTGAGCAGTTTGTACGAGTTAATTCAAAATAAAATTAGAACACAAAACAAGTTTAGTTTGGCAGAAAGAATGGTAATGAAAAATGAAAAATTTCAGTCACTGGCCTCTTACGCTAGATTTAAGGCGCCCAAACAGAAATTGGATGAGATATTTTTTACCACATTACAAAATTCAGTTAAACTTCGATTCTCAAGGCATAGTACAATATATTCCTGTATGTTGAAACACTAATGATAATGATACAGTAAAATTTATCGGTATAATAATTTAATGTCAATAGTATTTACATAGTAATATTATATTATTTACTTTATATTCCTCTCTTTCTTCAATATTTTAATTTTTGTTTTCTGTTCTCTCTTCATCCTTTTATAAGCAACCGAATCCCAAAGTACCATCAAGTTGGATCACATGAATCTATTGTTTCTTTTCCTTGTGTTTTGATCACTTATCACGCAAAATCTGAAACCTCAAGTCAGCATTCGGGATATTTTGCTTAAGAAATGTATAGATGCACTTCAATCTAAATTTTTATTCAGTATACTGCGCCTTTTAATTTTAATAATTTTAAATCCCTGATATATTTTTATAAAATAACTTTGAACATCTTACATTAGCTGAAAATGTGTGAATCGAAGACGGTCTGTAGGACTGTGTGTTAGTGGGGAGCGAGGGGTCCTGTCTGTCGCTGGCTCACATACAGACGTCCTCTGAAGACAGTTAGTTATCCCGCCAATGTATGGGTTGCTAATATTAACCATGAATTATACTTATATTAACTCGAATTAACTATTCTCCGTCCATCTTTATGCCTGCCTGTGTTTCAGTTTGAGCAAATTCTGTCGAACAGCTTGTTATGAAAGTACATATTCAAGTTTCGGACCTGAATATCTCAATTCTATCAACTTTTGATAGAGATCTGCCAACCGGAAGTGGCAGATTAATGATGTCACTTTTATCTAAGTTATTTTATGAAGATTTTTAAACTGAGAAATCTGAAGAAAAAGTTATTTACCAAAGTTAAATAAACGAGTTATAATTAACAACTTTTATTTCTAAATTTTTTCGATAAAACTTAATTATTTTTATTACTCTTATTTCATTACCAGGTACTATTTTGTACATCGTTTCCGTGGCTGGGTGGTAACGTAATTTAAAAATACATTTAAAATTTGTATTTATACATTTTAAATAAATAATAATTTTTTTTTTTACAGTTTACTTGTTGGTCGCAAAATATCCATGAAATAATGAACACAAATTTCAATTTATTTAATTAAATTGCAGAAGTAAATCTATTTAATGGAATAACGTGATGGTGGTCATATCAAAATTTATTTTTATTGACACATTCAAAGAAAAAATGTAGACAGTACAATGTCGAATACTTGAAATATGGTTTTATTGAGACACCCTCAAACAACACATTACCAATGTGACTGATTTGCCAGAGCATTTTCTCAAATGAAGAACATTTAACCAAAATACACCCTGACAGAAAAAATAAAAGTTTATCTTACTTTCAAATGCTCAAAGAACAATATTCAAGACGTCCATATTTAGCTGGTATGATTTAAGTGGCATCCAAACAAGACGCAGATGCCTTCGTGCCTCTTACATTTCCTTGCTTATTGCTAAATCGGGAAAACCGTACACGATTGGGAAAGAATTGATACTGCCATCTGTGAGTGAGTTTCTGCCTACTGTACGGCACAAGCTGGCGTCTGATATTATTAAGAGAACCCCACTTGGCAATAACACAGTACAGAGGCGAATAGACAAAATGTCCGAGGATGTGGAGAGTTCTCTGACTGATTTTTTGAAGACTGCCGAATTTTCTTTACGGCTTGATGAATCTACTTTACCATACAATGATTCATTACTTCTTGAGTACGTTCGCTTCATTAAATGTGAAAAAAGTTGTCAAGAATTACTGTTCACAAAAAAATTAGAAACTGAAACTAAAGGAAAATCTATATTTCAAGTTTTGAAACACTATTTTGAAGAACAAAGTATTCCTCTGAATAATATCGTGTCCATTGCTACTGATGGTGCTCCGGCAATGGTTGGATGATACCGAGGGCTGATTTCATATTTGAAAAAGGCAGTACCAAATGTATTCGCCATGCATTGTGTAATTCACAGACACCACTTGGTTGTAAAAAAACCTAAGTGATCGCCATCACTGCTCACTGCAGTATGTAATTACCGCAGTTAACAAGATCAGAAGCAATGCTCTCAATAGCAAATTATTTGGAAAACTTTGAGATGAAAATGATGAGGATTTCAATCGTTTGCTATTGCACACAGAAGTTCGATGGCTGTCCAAGTGTACCTGTCTAAAAAGATTTTATGACGTTTTTGACTCCATTATAACGTTTATTTAAACAAAGATGATTCATTAAGAGAGAATTTATTGAAATACAAGAATGATATAGCTTATTTAACTGATCTATATCATAAATTTAATGAAACAAACCTACAGCTGCAAGGTGATAATTTGAATTTGATGAAAGCAAAGTCAGTTATTTGTGTGTTCATGTCAAAACTTGCCTTGTAGAAACAGAATGTGGGTCGAAGACAATTCTATCAGTTTCCAAATTTTAGCATTTTGTCAACATTTAGTATTTTGGAAGCACTTAAAGAAGATTTTAAAAACGGATTTCAGGATATTCTTAACATGACCATTCCAGTTTGCTTATTAGAACCTTTCTCAAACCTACAAACAGCAGATTTATCGCTACAGGAAGAGTTGGTAGAACTGTCAACAAATGAAGAATTAAAATTAAAAAATGTATGTCTGGAATTTTGGCTACAGAGGCAAATTCAAGATTTGTATCCGGCTTTGTGGGCTACAGCAAAAAAGTTTTTTATTGCATTCCCGTCGTCATATTTTGACGAAAGGAGATTTAGTGTAGTAAACAATTTACTAACAAAGAAAAGAAACAGAATGTCAGTAGTGGAACGCGGCGATTTAAGACCCCTGCTTACAAATATAGCACCAAATGTAGAAAAATTAGTATCATTATATCAAGCTCAGACCTCTCCCTGATAATTTTCAATATATGTTTTTAATCAAAGTTTGTACAAGGCACCAATATTGTTAATATTCTTATGTAAAGTAATTTTGAAAATTTGTCCTTGTTTTTCAACATTTATTATTGTCCAATTCACCTAAGAGGGGTGCCATCAAATCACTGTTTGAAGAAGTGGGCAACAAGCCAATCAAATTGAAGTGCTATGGATGAAACAACGTTGATTACAACAACAAAACACGTCGGTGCTGTTTTTTTAAAACAGGGGGGCGGGAGTAATTTTTTTTTCGCAAAGGGGGCGGTAGGTCAAAAAAGGTTGGGAACCTATGCTTTAAAGGGTCGAAGAACAGATAATGCTGAATAGTACATAACAATTTGTTTGCCAGAAGTCATCGATGCAATCTGGAAAAACAACAAAAAAGTCACATCATTCTTCATCATTCACCTTCGGCCGCACATTCGGCAGCGCGCCCGCAGGTTGCCTGGAAGATATGCAGGTAGAGTGAGGGAGTTGGATCAACCGACACGCGGACTCAGCGCACAAAACAATACTAATTTGTGCACGCACCATGCGATTTGTATACATTACAGTTCTTTTTGTAATTTTTATTGGGTACGAAAAGTGAAGAAAAGGTTTTGTTAGTGAGACATCAAAAACTAAAGTTTGATTCTTAATAATATTTCAGTTATTACAAATAATTTGCTTTAAATAATGAAGTTTACTATACTTTATTTTACTTCTTTAATTTCTGATTTCTAATTAATTTCTAATTTATTGTTGTTGACAGTTGAATTTGTATTTATTAATTAGTTATGGGGTGGTCCAAAAGTAGTATACAGTTACATATTCAAAAGTTTTAAGAAGGGTTTTAGGGAAAATCCCAAACCTTCACTTTGGTTTATGAATTCCGAATTTAAAAAATTAGTAACACTACATGTTTTATGTTCCAATTTAACAAACCCATTATTTTTCTATTTTCTAAGATTACATA
>JARYHS010003831.1:0-13852 GCA_031002005.1 Vandiemenella viatica
TCGATAAGATCGTGACCTGGACCAGAGACAACAAGATGACCATCGCCCCCTCCAAGACCTCGTCCCTATTACTTAAGGGAAAACTTGATAAGCACCGGCCACCGACCATTAGGCTGGATGGCAGTAGGATTAAATTGTGCAGCGAGGTCAAGTACCTGGGTGTAACTATCGGCGAACGGCTGTCCTTTTTGGCACACTTCAAGGCCATCAAAGAAAAAACCGATTCTTTCATAGACCGACTTATTCCGGTTGTCGGTAGGAGATGGGGATTGAATTCAAGTACTTTGAACATCCTGTATAAGTCCGTCATATTGCCATCTGTAACATACTGCTCCTCGGTGTGGTCCAGTACGGCGGGACAGGCGCACCATAAGCGCCTGCTGGATTCTCTTTACCGAAGATTTATGTTGATACTCACCCGCGCCTGCCGCACCACGTCTACGGAAGCCCTCCAAGTTATAAGCGGCACCATTCCTCTGGATCTGCAAGCGCAAATGGCTACCTTTAGTTATCACCTAAGGAAGAAAATTGACGTTTGCATTGGTGGCCTACGCACCGGACCCTTTCTACTAGACGACAAGAGTGGGCGGGAGGCCATGTCTGAAAACCTAATGTCCATCTGGCAGAGACGCTGGGAGCAGTCCACCAAAGGAAGAGAAACGTACCAATGTTGTTGTTGTTGTTGTTATTCGGGTTTTAGGGCGCGTCGACGACGGGGTCATTAGCGCCCTAACAACAACTAGGCGTGACAACGTGGCAAAATTGCCGTCTGTGTGGCCGACTGTAGAGGGGTCGGCCACAGAGACAGCACAATAAAATACTAGCATACTAATTAAAATACCTACTGCGTGGCCGACTGTAAAGAGATCGGCCACGCAGACAGCAACGTAAAACATAAAACTGAAAATAGGCAATAAATTATAAAAATACATATATTAACTAGTTGGCTGTAAAAGGGCCAACCAGTTTAAAAAACGCGTAAGCTGGCTGGCTGTAAAGAGGCCAGCCATATAAGCAGTGTCATAAGTAAAAACAGTACTTGGATTAGTGGCTGTAAATGGCCACTAATCCAATCTAAAACCTAGGCCGATCTGCCCAAAATTTTTGGGACAAGACCGGCCAAGCTGCAAAACTTTAAAACCTTAGCCACGTTGTCACGGTCATCGCTTAAAATAAGGGACAGATCGTTGCCTAAGCCAACGTCTGCCCTTAAATCTAAAAACAATATACATTCGGTTAAAATGTGGCGTACCGTCAAAGGTACGCCACAAGCATCACATTCCGGAGGGTCCTCTCGGCGGAGAAGGAAACTATGAGTGAGAGGACAGTGCCCTATACGGAGGGGAGTAAGGAGAACCTCATCCCTCCTCGCCCGCTGGAAGGAGCTGCTGCACGGCTGAACGGTCGGTTTGACCAGCCGGAGCTTATTATGCTCGACTTCCAGCCACTGCCTCTGCCAAATATCAAAGATAAATCTCTTCACCGCCGAGGCAAGGTCTGACTTTGGGACCGGTTCAAAGTCGATTCGGACCTTGTCACAGGCTAACTTGGCAGCTTCATCTGCTGCCTCGTTCCCCCTGATTCCCACATGGCCCGGTACCCAGCAGAATAAAACCTCCTTTCCACGAGATTGGAGGGAAAGGAGGGCGTCCTGGATGTCCTGTACTAGACGGTCTGCTGAGTACATATTACCTATGGCCTGAATACAGCTGAGGGAATCACAGCATATGATGAAACACTTATCCGGATTTACTTTCATATGCTGGAGCGACTTTAGCACGGCGTAGCACTCGGCAGTAAAAACACTGCACTTGCCGTCCAGTTTGAATGTGTAAGTCGCTCGAGGGAACACTACGGAGCATCCTACTCCGTTAGCCTGCTTAGACCCATCCGTATACACCGGGGTAAACGTGTGATGCTGATTTAAAATGTCTCTGAAAATATTATTAAAAACACTGTCAACGGTACACAGTTTATTGTACCGAGACAGGTCTAAAATTATTGTGGGCCTCTTTAAAAGCCAGGGAGGAGATTCACTCCAACCCTGGTGATAAAATGAAGAAAGCTCGAATCCGTATTGTTCTAAAATAGCCTTTGTACGGTAGCTGAACGGTTTAGTGGCTCTATGTCGATTGGCATAGAGCCGCTCGTAGTTGGGATGTACAACTATGTCGTACACGGGACTGCCAGGCGTTATGGCAACCTGCAAGTAGTGTCTCACCATGAGGAGTCGCCGGCGGATGGTAAGCGGCGGCTCGCCCGAGTCAGCACAAATGCTGTCAATAGGGCTGGTGCGATATGCACCCGTGGCGAGCCGAATTCCAGCATGGTGGACACTATCCAATATACGCAGGTAACTGTCCCGTGCCGAACCATACACGATACAACCGTATTCCAGCCACGACCGTACAAAGGCTCTGTAAAATCGTAGCAGGCAGGAGCGGTCAGCGCCCCATGACCTGCCACACAGACATTTTTAAACATTTAGAGCTTTTGAGGCTCTGGCTTTCACATCTTTAAGATGTGGCAGCCAGGTTAGCCTACTGTCTAAAATGAGGCCCAGAAACCGAACAGTATCGGTAAAACGTAAAACAGTGTTCCTCAAGGTGAGGTGGGGCTCTGGTAAAAGAGTCCTACTACGACTAAAAAGTACACACCGGGTTTTCTCGGCAGAGAAACGAAATCCGGTGTGCACTGACCATTCATCCAGCCTGTTCAGCGTGAGCTGCAACTGCCGCTCACCGCTTCTCAGGCTGGACGAAGCAATAAAAATTAAAAAATCATCCACATATAAGGAGTACCCTATTGGACTGCTTACAATGGATGCTATGCTATTAATAGCAATTGCAAAAAGGATCACACTTAAAACAGTTGTTGTTGTTGTTGTTGTTGTTGTTGTTTTTGTGGCTTTAGGGCGCGTCGACAACTAGGTCATTAGCGCCCTAACAATTACCAGCAAAGGCTGTGATTAAAATTCATAATAAAAGTACTGTCTGCATGGTGCACTGTAAAGGGGTCGACCATACAGACAGCACATAAAACAAATCACAAAAATAAGATGTAGCCCTAAAGGGGCCGCCTAAAACTAAGACCGTTGTACACCTGGATGGCTGTAGAGGAGCCAAACAGGTTCACAGAATACTTAAAAAAAAAACACTGAGCTACCTCTGTGGATTAAAAAAGTACTAAAATACTGTCTGCATGGTCGACTGTAAAGGGGTCGGCCATACAGAAAGCAAATAAAATACGTAATAAAATCAGAAGTGTCTTTAAAGCGACCACAATGACTTAAAACCGCGCAATACCTGTAAGGCTGTAAAGGGGCCAAACAGGTTCAAAAGAGGATAAAAAAACACTACATGTCTTGCTGGCTGTATATTGGCCAGACAGACATGAATAATAACCATACAAAAAATTAAAATCATGCATATGGATTGGGTGACTGTAAAGAGGTCACCCATCAGTCTTAAAACTGGACCGATCTGCCTAAAATTGGTTTCACCCGCCTCGGTTCGGGTGGGTCTTCGATCATTGCCTGCTGAGGAACGGGATCAGGCTCGTCCACCAGCATTTCTATTTCTTCTGGCTCCGAAGAGTCAGACGACTCCGACTCAGTTGACTCCTGGCTGTTCTTCTTCTTCTTCTGCGTCTTCTTCGCCCCTTTTCCCTTCTTCTCCCTACTACTTGGTAGTCTGGGAGGGGACGAAGAGGGGGATTTCACAAAGTGAGTCGGGTCCGTCATTCTAAACTTTGGGCCACGGATCTTCTGATTGCCTCCATTCTCACTTGTAGCAGTTGGCAATGCTACCACCGTGATAGCACGTGGTGGTATTGGAGGTGGCGTTGTTTTCGGTATCAGTGCTGGTGGATCCTTCTTCGCTGCTGCTGGTGTGGTCGAGGACGCAGACGTGTTGCTACCAACGTCCGCGGTCGTAGATGTTGTGATCTTAGCGGATTTTGCACCGCATTTGCACTCACATCAGCACGCTGTGCTAGTGCTCATGTCTGCAACTGACGTCTGGGTAGCAACACTCTGCTTCCTGACGGGAGCTGAAGCCATCTTAGCAAAAGTAGTTCCGAAAATTGGAGCAGCGAGCGACTTGGCCCTCTTTTTAGCTTCCCCATAGGGAATCCGGTCTTTAGTCTTCAGCTCCTGTATCTTGCGCTCTTCAAGATACACTTGACACTCCCTACTCCAGGCAGGGTGTGACCCGGAGCAGTTGACGCACACCTGTGGGAGCGTGCAACCAACACCCGGCTCATGTGCGCCCTTCCCGCAATTACCACAGGTTGGTTTTCCTTTACATGACGCCGTCGTATGTCCGAACCGCTGACACTGGAAACAGCGCATCGGGTCCGGAATATACGGACGGACGTTCAAATTAATGTACCCTGCTTTGATGTTCTTTGGCAGTACTGGAGTGTCAAACGTCAGGACGAAGGTGGCAGTCTTTTCAATATTGCCATTTACCCTTCGAGTGATCTGACGTACCTCGACCACTTTCTGTTCCTTCCACTCCTCAACAAGTTCCTCGGTCCCTATGTCAACTAAGTCACGGCAGGTGACAACGCCTTTGCTGCTGTTAAGGGATTTGTGGAGTTCGCAGGTAACGGCGAACTCCCCGAGCTTCTCACAGTTCAGGAGTTGGGTAGCTTGCCTACTGGAAGTTGTTTCCAGCAGCAGCGTCCCGTTCCTCAGCTTTTTTATGGTATTTAGGGTCCCTACCAGACCCTCTAAACCCTTAGAAATATAAAAAGGTGAAACTTTTTCTAAAGATCCTTCCACTCGTTGCATAACTATAAAAGCATTCGCAAGCGAACAAACTTTTCTGTTACTATTACTATCTGAAGAGGGGGGGCTATCAACCCTCACCCTCTTCTTAGAATTGGGTGTATTTTGATTATTCTGCGGCACACCCGTACTGCAGGGTTTTTTGTTTTTATTGTGAGTCTTAATTTTGGTCCCACGAGTAAAAACAATATAGAAGGAAATGCTAATACAACAGGGGTGCGCAGGTGCCCCTGAGGTTGCACGTTAGCGGGTGATTTTCCTCATCACTCATTCGCCTCCTCGGCACGTGTCTGACCTTGAGGTTGAGGGTTTTTTTATAGAGGTTTGTTCCGTCCTCGCAATCCGGGCGATGAAGCCAAGATTCCCGTTCTCCTAGGCACACAACGTTCCACCGCCACGCCTTACGGTGGTCGTTGAAGCATGGTAGGAGCTTACGGTGTGGGAAACTTGCGGCGCTCACAAGTTTCCAGCTCGGGCACCGCGGGTTCGCCAAACCCGTACCTGGCACTTGCGTACCAGGCCCCTGCGGGGACACTTAAAACAGATCCCTGAGGAACACCGTTTTCCTGAATAAAAAGATCAGACACTTCACTACCGACTCGGTACCGGAAGCAACGTCCAGATAAAAATGATTTTAAAAAACGGGGCAGGTTTCCCCTAAAACCCCAGTCATGTAATTGTTTTAAAATAACATGCCGCCAGGTAGTATCGTAGGCCTTCTCAATATCTTTTTTTTTTTTTTTTTTATTCGGGTTTTAGGGCGCGTCGACGGCGGGGTCATTAGCGCCCTAACAACAACCAGGCGTGACAACGTGGCAAAATTGCCGTCTGTGTGGCCGACTGTAAAGGGGTCGGCCACAGAGACAGCACAATAAAATACTAGCATACTAATTAAAATACCGACTGCGTGGCCGACTGTAAAGAGATCGGCCACGCAGACAGCAACGTAAAACATAAAACTGAAAATAGGCAATAAATTATAAAAATACATATATTAACTGGTTGGCTGTAAAAGGGCCAACCAGTTTAAAAAACGCGTAAGCTGGCTGGCTGTAAAGAGGCCAGCCATATAAGCAGTGCCACAAGAAAAAACAGTACTTGGATTAGTAGTTGTAAATGGCCACTAATCCAAACTAAAACCTAGGCCGATCTGCCCAAAAATTTTGGGACAAGACCGGCCAAGCTGCAAAACTTTAAAACCTTAGCCACGTTGTCACGGTCATCGCTTAAAATAAGGGACAGATCGTTGCCTAAGCCAACGTCTGCCCTTAAATATAAAAACAATATACATTCGGTTAAAATGTGGCGTACCGTCAAAGGTACGCCACAAGCATCACATTCCGGAGGGTCCTCTCGGCGGAGAAGGAAACTATGTGTTAGAGGACAGTGCCCTATACGGAGGCGAGTAAGGAGAACCTCATCCCTCCTCGCCCGCTGGAAGGAGCTGCTCCACGGCTGAACGGTCGGTTTGACCAGCCGGAGCTTGTTATGCTCAACTTCCAGCCACTGCCTCTGCCAAACATCAAAAACAAATCTCTTCGCCGCCGAGGCAAGGTCTGACTTTGGGACCGGTACAAAGTCGGTTCTAACCTTGTCGCAGGCTGATTTGGCAGCTATATCAGCTGCCTCGTTCCCCCTGATTCCCACATGGCCCGGTACCCAACAGAATAAAACCTCCTTTCCACGAGATTGGAGGGAAAGGAGGGCGTCCTGGATGTCCTGGACTAGACGATCTGCTGGATACATTTTTCCTATGGCCTGAACACAGCTCAGGGAATCACAGCATATGATGAAACACTTTTCGCGATTTACTTTCATAAGCTGGAGCGACTTTAGCACGGCGTAACACTCGGCAGTAAAAACGCTGCAACTGCCATCAAGTTTGTATGTGTAAGTCGCTCGAGGGAACACGACGGAGCAGCCAACTCCGTCAGCCTGCTTAGACCCATCCGTATACACCGGGGTAAAAATATGATGCTCATTTAGAACGTCTCTAAAAACATTATTAAAAACACTGTCAGCGGTACACACTTTGTTGTACCGACACAGGTCTAAAATTATTCTGGGCCTCTTTAAAAGCCAGGGAGGAGATTTACTCCAACCCTGGTGATAAAAAGATGGAAGCTCTAATCCATATTGTTCTAAAATAGCCCTTGTACGGTAGCTGAACGGTTTAGTGGCTCTATGCCGGTTGGCATAGAGCCGTTCGTGGTTGGGGTGTAGAACTATGTCGTACACGGGACTGCCAGGTGTTATGGCAACATGAAGGTAATGTCGCACCATGAGGAGTTGCCGGCGGATGGTGAGCGGCGGCTCGCCCGAGTCAGCACAAATGCTGACAATAGGGCTGGTGCGATATGCACCCGTGGCGAGCCGAATTCCAGCATGGTGGACACTATCTAGTATACGGAGATAGCTGTCCCGTGCCGAACCATACACGATACAACCGTATTCCAGCCGCGACCGTACAAAGGCTCTGTAAAATTGTAGCAGGCAGGAGCGGTCAGCGCCCCATGACCTGCCACACAGACATTTTAAAACATTTAGAGCTTTTGAGGCTCTGGCTTTCACATCTTTGAGATGTGGTAGCAAGGTTAATCTATTGTCTAAAATTAGGCCCAGAAACCGGACAGATTCCGTAAAACATAAAGCAGTGTTCCTCAGGGTAAGGTGGGGCTCCGGTAAGAGACTCCTGTTGCGAGTAAAAAGTACACACCGGGTTTTCTCGGCAGAGAAACGAAAACCGGTGTGCACTGACCATTCATCCAGCCTGTTCAGCGCGAGTTGCAGCTGCCGCTCTGCGCTTCTCAGGCTGGAAGATGCAATAAAAATTAAAAAATCGTCCACATACAAGGAAGACCGTATAGGACTCCTTATAACACTTAAAATGCTATTTATCGCAATAGCGAAGAGAGTCACGCTTAAAACTGAACCCTGAGGAACACCGTTTTCCTGAATAAAAAGATCAGACACTTCTCTACCGACTCGGTACCAGAAGCAACGACCAGATAAAAATGATTTTAAAAAACGGGGTAGGTTGCCCCTAAAACCCCATTCATGTAACTGTTTTAAATCAAATGCCGCCAGGTAGTATCGTAGGCCTTTTCAAGGTCGAAAAAAACACCCACAAGGTGTTGGCTGCGAACGAACGCATCCTGTATCGCCGCTTCCAGCAGGATCAGGTTGTCCAAGGTGGAACGGAACTTCCTGAATCCACACTGAAAGCGGCTCAGTAGGTTTTGGGATTCTAGACACCAGACGAGGCGGCGATTAACCATCCTCTCCAGTGTCTTACCCACGCAGCTTGTAAGGGCGATACTACGATAGCTACCTGGCAACAATTTGTCTTTGCCAGGTTTTTAAAATTGGAATTAGTGTTGCTTCTTTCCACGAGTCGGGGAAGTGTCCTCCGGTCCATATGTCATTAAAAGTATCCAGAAGGTACTCTTTAGCATCTTTACTAAGATGCCTCAGCATCTGGTACTGGATCAGATCAGGCCCTGGAGCAGTGTCGTTAGCGCTATTCAACGCTGACTCCAGTTCCCAGAATGTAAATGGGCGGTTGTATGCCTCTGTATTCGACGAATCAAAGCACAGCGCGCGCCTCTCGGCAGCGACTCTTTGTCGCTGGAACCGAGGTTCAAAGTTGGCCGATGAAGTGACGGCGGCGAAGTTCTCCGCCATCAGCTGCGCTATGCTTCGTTCGTCGGTAATAATACGTCCATGATCCAGTAATCCAGATACTCGTGGGCGGGAGTACCTTCCGGATATACGGCGAATGGACTCCCATACTTTCGATGAAGGTGTGGAACGATTTATTGTGCTCACAAAGTTCTGCCATGACCTCTTCTTGCTCTCCTTAACAACTCGACGCGCCTTAGCTCTGGCAATACGGAACGCTGCTAGGTTGTCAGCTGTTGGGCACAGCTTAAAACGACGTAGCGCCCGTCTACGACCCTGGATGGCGGAACGACATTCGTCGTTCCACCAGGGGACGGGCGTCCTTCGCAGCGTTCCGGAGCTTTTCGGCATGGAGACGTCAGCTGCACGGTGAATCCACTTCTGTGAAGTGATTCACCTTCTCCTGTATACTGCCACAGGGTTGTAGCAGTACAGAACGGCAGAAGAGCTGCCAATCTGCACCACTGACGTTCCATTTACGCCGGTTATTACCTCCTCTCCCCGCTCACACTCAACGTGCATCCAAACAGGGAAGTGGTCACTTCCATGTAGGTCGCGATCCACCTCCCAATGCACGGAGTCCGCGATGGAGGGGGAGCACAAGGAAAGGTCAATGGCAGAAGACGTACCGGTAGCAGCGGTGAAATGAGTCATTTGCCCTGTATTCAGGATACAAATTTCCTCCTGCTCTATCAATCTACCAACCACTCGGCCCCTGGGGCAATCGGTGGTGGAACCCCACAACGCACTGTGGGCGTTGAAATCTCCCAAAAGGAGAAAGGGCCGAGTGAGTTGTCGTATAATGCCAACCAGGTCGTCGTAGCCGACTGACACACTGGGTGGCAGATAGACAGAGCATACGGTCAGTTGGATTGGACCGTGTATTTTCACCGCTACTGCTTGCAGATGAGAGGTGAGAGCAATGGGTTCGGAGTGGACAGTGTTCCGAACAAACACGGCCACTCCGCCCTTCGCTCGATCACCCTCGGTATCGTCCTTCCGGAATATGTCATAACCTCTTAGCACTGGCTGATGTTGTGGTCTAAAATGTGTCTCCTGTAGACAGAGACACAATGGATTAGACCGTGCTAAGAGTTGGACTTCCTCTTTGTGAGCCTGAAAGCCGTTTACGTTCCACTGAAGTATGGGAGCCATTCTACCTATTTAAAACCACCCGCCCCGGGTCGGGTGGGTCAGGGTCTGGTGTCTGCTGAGGAAACGGGACCAGGGTCTACGTCCACCAGCATAACGTCATCTTCGGGGTCCGAAGACGACTTTTGTTCTAGGCCTCGGCGTCTTGCGGAATCTTTCTTCCGCCGAGGCCTTCCCCCCTTCTTCTCCCTGCCAGTTGGGGAACTGGGTGGGGAAGTAGAAGGGGACTTCAAGAACACAGTGGGGTC
The DNA here is from genome assembly GCA_031002005.1 of Vandiemenella viatica. Lineage (NCBI taxonomy): Eukaryota > Metazoa > Arthropoda > Insecta > Orthoptera > Morabidae > Vandiemenella > Vandiemenella viatica. The sequence continues at coordinate 9,874 of JARYHS010003831.1, forward strand.
CGTGTAGTTTAAACCTTCGGACCCCGAACCTTCTGCACTAACTTGCCATCCGCTTCCGGCAGATGGCGTTTCTGCTGCTACTATAGCTGGCAGATGTAGCTTTTGCCATGGGTGCTGCTTCTGCTGTTGCAGAGAGCACCCACGGCTTGCAGCTACTGGAGCGGATGGCCGTGCTTTGGCTGGTGGACTTGATGACCCTGCTGATGTAGTGGTCGGGTTAGCAGAAGCGCTACTACCGACGACCGCGGTCCTTGGTGTTAGGACCTTAGTGGGCTGCGCACCACACTTGCACTGGCACGAGCATGTCATTAGCTCGTGCCCGTGTCCTACAACGGTCGTCTGTGTAGCAACGCTCTCCTTCCTGAACGGGAGTTGACAAGCGTTTTGGCGAAGCTAGTGGCGAAGACCGGTGGCGCCAGCGCCTTAAACCGTTTCTTCGCCTCGCCAAAGGATATTCTTTCCTTAGTCTTCAACTCCTGTACCTTCTTTTCTTCAAGGTACACTCGACACTCCCTGCTCCAGGCTGGATGTGACCCGGAGCAGTTAATGCACACCTGTTGGAGGGTGCAAGTTGCACCCGGTTCATGCGCCAGATTTTCCACATTCCCACAAGGGCGTTTGCCTTTACAGTTCGCCGTCGTATGCCCGAACGCTGGCACTTAAAGCAGCGCATCGGGTCCGGACATACGGGCGAACGTTTAAGCTGTAGGATAGCCGCTTTAGGACTTTGGCAACGTCGGAGTGTCCGAACGTCAGGACGAAGGTGGCAGTCTTCTCAAGATTGCCGTTAACCCTTCGTTTGATCTGCCTAACCTCGACCACATTTTCTGATGCCCACTCCTTAAGGAGTTCCTCGGACTCTATATCCATTAAATCTCTGCAAGTGATGACACCTTTGCTAGAGTTTAGAGTTTTATGGAGTTCGCATTTCACTGCGAACTCCCCGAGCTTCTCACACTTAAGGAGTGAAACAGCCTGCTTGTGGTTAGATGTTTCCAGAAGCAGGGTCCCATTCCTCAGCTTTTTCACGCTCTTCAAACCTCCCGCTATTCCCTCCAATCCTTTCTGTATATAAACGGAGAGACCTTTTCAAAGGATCCCTCCGTTCTTGTCATGATCACAAAGGCGTTGTCTATAGACAACCTTCCGTTACTTTGGTCTTGTTCTGGGGGAGGGCTTCAACCCTCGCCCGCTTTTTAGAACTGGGTGTATTTTTATTTGCCTGCGACACACCCGGGCCGCAGGGGTTTTGGTTTTTTTGTGAGAGGGAATTTTGATCCCACGAGCAAAAACCATTATATAAAAGAAGTGCTATACAACAGGGGTGCGCAGGTGCCCCTGAGGTTGCACGTTAGCGGTGTGATCCACCTCTCACACATGCACCTCCTCGGCACGTGCTCGACCTTGAGGTTGAGGGGTTTTTTTATAGAGGTTTTTACCGTCCTCCGCGATCCGGGCGATGAAGCCAAGATCCCCGTTCTCCTAGGCACACAACGTTCCACCGCCACGCCCTACGGTGGTCGTTGAAGCATGGTAGGAGTTTACGGTGTGGGAAACTTGCGGCGCTCACAAGTTTCCAGCTCGGGCACCGCGGGTTCGCCAAACCCGTACCTGGCACTTGCGTACCAGGCCCCTGCGGGGACACTTAAAACAGATCCCTGAGGAACACCGTTTTCCTGAATAAAAAGATCAGACACTTCACTACCGACTCGGTACCGGAAGCAACGTCCAGATAAAAATGATTTTAAAAAACGGGGCAGGTTTCCCCTAAAACCCCAGTCATGTAATTGTTTTAAATAACATGCCGCCAGGTAGTATCGTAGGCCTTCTCAATATCGAAAAATACCCCCACCAGATGTTGGCTGCGGATGAACGCATCCTGTATCGCCGCTTCCAGCAGGATCAGGTTGTCCAAGGTGGAACGGAACTTCCTGAATCCACACTGAAAGCGGCTCAGAAGGTTTTTGGGACTCCAGACACCAGACGAGGCGGCGGTTTACCATCCTCTCCAGTGTCTTACCCACGCAGCTTGTAAGGGCGATACTACGATAGCTACCTGGCAACAATTTGTCCTTGCCAGGCTTTAAAACAGGGATAAGTGTTGCTTCTTTCCACGAGTCGGGGAAGTGTCCTCTGGTCCATATGTCATTAAAAGTATCCAGAAGGTACTCTTTAGCATTTTACTAAGATGCCTCAGCATCTGGTACTGGATCAGATCGGGCCCTGGAGCAGTGTCGTTAGCGCTATTCAACGCTGACTCCAGTTCCCAAAATGTAAATGGGGGTTGTATGCCTCTGTATTCGACGAATCAAAGCACAGCGCGCGCCTCTCGGCAGCAACTCTTTGTCGCTGGAACCGAGGTTCAAAGTTGGCTGAAGAAGTGACGGCGGCGAAGATCTCCGCCATCAGCTGCGCTATGCTTCGTTCGTCGGTAATACTACGTCCATGATCCAGTAATCCAGATACTGGTGGGCGGGAGTACCTTCCAGATATACGGCGAATGGACTCCCATACTTTCGACGAAGGCGTGGAACGATTTATATTGCTCACAAAGTTCTGCCATGAATTCTTCTTGCTCTCCTTAATAACTCGACGCGCCTTAGCTCTGGCAATACGGAACGCTGCTAGGTTGTCAGCTGTTGGGCACAACCTAAACGACGCAACGCCCGTCGGCGGCCCTGGATGGCGGAACGACATTCATCGTTCCACCAGGGACGGGCGTCCTTCGCAGCCTTCCGGAGCTCTTCGGCATGGAAACGTCAGCTGCACGGTGAATCACTTCTGTCAAGTGATTCACCTTCTCCTGTATACTGCCACAGGGTTGCAGTTGTACAGCACGGCAGTAGAGCTGCCAATCTGCACAACTGACGTTCCATTTACGTCGGTTATTTCCTCCTCCAAGTTCACAATCGATGTGCATCCAAATTGGGAAGTGGTCGCTACCATGTAGGTCGCGATCCATGTCCCACTGCACGGAGTCCGCGATGGAGGGGGAGCACAACGAAAGGTCAATGGCAGAAGACGTACCGGGAGCAGCGGTGAAATGAGTCATTTGCCCTGTATTCAGGATACAAATTTCCTCCTGCTCTATCAATCTACCAACCACTCGGCCCCTGGGGCAATCGGTGGTGGAACCCCACAACGCACTGTGGGCGTTGAAATCTCCCAAAAGGAGAAAGGGCCGAGTGAGTTGTCGTATAATGCCAACCAGGTCGTCGTAGCCGACTGACACACTGGGTGGCAGATAGACAGAGCATACGGTCAGTTGGATTGGACCGTGTATTTTCACCGCTACTGCTTGTAGATCAGAGGTGAGAGCAATGGGTTCGGAGTGGACCGTGTTCCGAACAAACACGGCCACTCCGCCCTTCGCTCGATCACCCTCGGTATCGTCCTTCCGGAATATGTCATAACCCTCTTAGCACTGGCTGATGTTGTGGTCTAAAATGTGTCTCCTGGAGACAGAGACACAATGGATTAGACCGTGCTAAGAGTTGGACTTCCTCTTTGTGAGCCTGAAAGCCTTTTACGTTCCACTGAAGTATGGGAGCCATTCTACCTATTTAAAACCACCCGCCCCGGGTCGGGTGGGTCAGGGTCTGGTGTCTGCTGAGGAACGGGACAAGGGTCTACGTCCACCAGCATAACGTCATCTTCGGGTCCGAAGACGACTTTTGTTCTAAGGCCTCGGCGTCTTGCGGATCTTTCATCCGCCGAGGCCTTCCCCCCTTCTTCTCCCTGTTGTTGTTGTTGTTCAGGTTTTAGGCGCGTCGACGACGAGGTCATTAGCGCCCTAACAAAAACCATGCGTGACAACGTGGCGAAATTGCCGTCTGTGTGGCCGACTGTAAAGGGGTCGGCCACAGAGACAGCACAATAAAATACTAACATACTAACTAAATACCGTCTGCCTGGCCGACTGTAAAGAGGTCGGCCACACAGACGGCAACATAAAATATAAAGCTGTGACTAAATATAA
>JARYHS010003834.1:0-17711 GCA_031002005.1 Vandiemenella viatica
ACGAAAAACAAAAATCGGAAACCTCTGAATAAATTAGTAATTAAAATTAACAAGTTTAAAAATAGATTAGCTAGACACCTTCCAACAGCCAAGGTCTGAATTTATTTGACATTGAATTCTCATTGCACGTCATAAGGTTTATAAAGTTTTTAATTCATTAGTCTAAGATATACTAATTTTCGTGTTTAATTTTCAATTATTTACAACACCATATTACTTTACTTTTAAAAAAATAGCTGGTGAAATAAATTAGATCCATGATTCATCTTCCCAATTGCCTTCGCTATTAAAAAAAAAATCTGATTTATAGAGCTAACGTAGTATCAACTTCGTAATATAAGCCTATGATCTAGACAGTATTATGAGGAAATAAAAGCTAAGGATAAAGAAAAGCTTTATAAGGTATTTTTTTAATCGTTTAGTTGGCAGTGTTTCTCTCAAGTAACATCACATATGTATGTAACTTTTTTACTTCCCACCCCTGTTCTTTGTGAATTATCACAGACAGTTATTTCTTTAAAAACACCAAATTATAGAAGACCAACGTTTTCCCACTGTTTCACGTGCGGGGAAACTGGTGTCAGTAGAAATGCTTTACACTTCTAATTCTACTATCAAATATTAACGCGGAGATGAAAAATATGTAGAAGTAATGTAACAACTTCCCTTATCTTAGTTATTACTTCAGATTCGGTTTCCATAATGACGTCCGGAAGTTTCAGAAATATTTTAATGCAATTGAGTAGACTATCGTATTCCATTTATTTTTTTCTCACTTCATTTCAGAAAACAGAAGAAACAAATAACCAAATCCAAACAGCAGTATAGTCCTTATGGTGAGTATCTCTTAAAGCACAAAGATTTTTACATTAAATGAAATAAGAAAAAGATGCAAAGATTAGCAGTGTGATGTTTTGTGAGTATTTCTTGATATTCATCTCAAATACAGAGTGATCTGTGGCGAATATCTGTCCCATCTCGAAATTATTTCAACTTCTTGCTTTGTTCCGCGTTCACATAGAGAAATAAGATATTTTTGCTAGACCATAAGCTCTCAAAATTTGGAAATATTATCGAAATTGCTGCGGTAGTTTATACGTGATGCCATTTCAAACTCTCTCTAGGGCGCTAATGACCTCGTTGTCGACGCGCCCTAAAGCAACAACAACAACAACAACAAACTCTCTGACACATGAAGCTCACAGGTTTATTATAGTGTGAATGGTGTTTATATACAGTTCTGATTTCATGTCTGTGAGATGACCTTGCCCACATGAATGATTAAAAGATCGTTAAAACTGCTGGAATGTAGGAGAAACATCATCGTATCGCCGTTAATTTGATCACAGTTTGGGCTAAGAAGTCAAATTCCCTCAGTCACAGTTGCTTCGGCGTATCATTTATGTTTCCTGCCTCCAAGCCACAATAACAAAATCCGCCCACAACTACCAACTCCGCTTACACTTACTGTTCTTATGGTCGTTACCCATTCCGGAACGCGCAGAGCGACACAGCTGTCCCTGCTATGTATGCAGCCCCGTGATACACTGCCCCTCGTAGTCGCCTGAATATTTCAGGGCCTCCACCGTCCGACTATGCAACTCCGTCTGCAGTTTGCGACCTCTACCACACTTTGACTGACGGCTGCGTATGAAGTATTAAACCCTACAGGGACGCCTGCGACCAGAGCGGTGAAATGCGCAACTGACAACGCGAACTTCTCAACGGTTATGGCAGATTGTTGAGGCGAGTCTCACAGAATGTTTAAGCACGTCGAGTTACTGCTAGTGGCAATAACACCGGGACAGCTGTGTTGCCTAGTCTGTTTTAAGGCCTATGATATAATGGTCCCATTAGCATAACTAACAGATACGTAAACCGCACCAAATTTATAGTGTTAACATTTTAACCATCAATAATTTCATACTTTGGTGGTTTACTAATGTTTAGTAAAAGTTTTCTATTTATTTTTAGCTTTCCGTAAGAAGCCTTATCACTGACTCTAAATTGCCTGTTTGATTGTAATAAAGCTTCACTTTTGCCGATTTGCAAGTGCTTTCTTTTTCAGGAATAAAATATATAAAATCTTAGATAATCTCTTGTTCAACGGCTCTCAGGAATCAGGCTATATCACATCCTGGCTAAACCTACCCTACTGCACGGCAGCGAGGCAAACGTGATTGGCGGAAGCTAATGACCGCTGAGCTGCGATTCACGAGGAGAACAGCTAGCTGCACACTACAGGACTTAAAAAGATCAGATGACGTCTTTAAGAACAGGCATAATGCCTTTAGTGTAATTTTTATTTAATTTCACAGAACTTACAGGTATCGATAAGCCAGTAAAATAAGCTCTCTGAAGTAGAGGCATTGTAGGATTATCGCTGACGAGTGATGGCGTGTGGATTGAATTGTGATGTTGATCGGCAAACAACGAAGAACTGTTAGGTTAAATGTATGGTAGTTGTTTACTGTTTTCTTTCCTTTAAAAATATAGGAACCTGCAATCTTCGGATAAGAACATTAGTTTAAGTGTCTGGCAGTTTGCTTCTGTAGCGAATAACAACTTTGACGATGAAATAAAAAGAAAGTTGCAAAAGTGCCCTAATTTATTGTGTGTAACTGTAAACTTTGAAAGTTTTTATATGTACTACTGAAGCTAACCAGACTGGCGACTGTGATCTAGGTGAATTTGGAATTTTCATCGCTTTTGAAAGTAACTCTATAAGTAAATATTTTCTTCAATACTTAACTAGACAGTGATCAGGAGAAAGAAAATAATTTAAAATATCTACCAACTCCTGTTCTCAAAACTGTGAAAAACTACAAAACGTCCTGTACGTACCATCTACTACGAACGGGATACCATAAAACACCTTTACGCTGGAGAGATGTTTGAAGACAAGCAAGATGATTGACTGAGGAGGTCACCAGTCCCAACACCGGATAGGAAGAAGAAAAAGAAGTGTGTGTTTTGTTGACCCAGAATCAAACAGTGTATCTAATATTTTGTAAAATGATATTTGAGTTGGATGTTCTACAGAAATGTGTGGACCAAGCCTGCTTGGTGAACTGTAACGCTCCGGCCTTGCGTTCGGGAAGACGTGGGTTCAAATTCCCATCCGGAGTTCGGTTTTCTCGAAATCACGCCAGTCGAATGCCAGGATGGTTTCTTTGCAAATTCCACTGCCGATTCCTTGCTCCCACTCCTTTGCTGCCTCAAATGACTTCCATACTAACAAGGCATAGAGTCCATAAAACAGTAGAGAAACCAGATAATTTTTTTATTTTTGGCAAGAAACTGAAGACTTGAGCAGATGCCAAGGAAGTAGATTTATAACATTTTTTTCTTCTTGCCAAGATTATCTGATAAACGATTTTACTTTCAGGCTTGAAATTTGTAAAAAATATAGAGTATATCTTGTATTAAACGACAAATACTTATATCTAATATAATTTTTGTGTTATTAGCAAAAATAGTTTTTTCGGTTACTTCATTATAAATTATTTTTTTTTTATTATTTAAAGGACTCTTATCTCAAATCGGTTTGCATCCCAATGTACCTATAATAAATTTTATTGGGAATGGTGAGAACGTGGCGTGGTTTTCAAACGGTGAACCACATCTGCTGCTTACTCTAAAAATGTGCACCGTATTGATTTATTGGTGTACACAATACCTTCTTAGATACCACAAATGAAATACGTCATTACAACAAAATAAAACCCCAACTGCGAAAGGCTTGACAGGCAATTCTGTTTTTTTAATACGTAGTCATAAATGAGTTAAGCTGGCCTCGCATTCGGGACGACGCGGGGTCGAATCCCCGTCCGGGTACCGAGATTTGGGTTTTCCAAGGTTTCACCAAATAAATCCAGGCGAATGCCGGGATACTTCCTCCGAAAAACCATTGCCAAATTACTTCCCGTTCCTTAACTCACTCCTTTCCTGCCTCTAATGACCACTACTTCGACGATACGTGCCCTCGACTTCGATGAGGCGTAAAGCCATAAGCAATAAACAAATTAGTTAAGCAAGAATTAGTGTTTTCCTTGGTGAAGTCCTTGTATCACTTTCCACTGTAGTATTGTTTATTCATTTGTTTTCGGGTGTTTGTTTTTCTGTATGATAAGTTTAGGCCAAACTGGTGTTGTTGTTGCGTGTGGTGTCGTTTCCCAGGGTGTCTCTGACATACTGTAGTTTCCGACTAAATTAGCTTGGCTTAACGGAGTAAAGATGAGTGCTTAGTAATTACGGTCGCAACACAGTGACGAAGTTCCGCAAGTGGAAAGACCTAATTACGAATTCACACCGCCATCGAAAATGCCCGCACGTTACTCGTGTGCGAAGTTGGCGGGTTAAAGTTTCACACGTGCGATGCGGGCGGGCGGGACTCAATCTGCCGGTACTCGGCCGTCAGAAGTTGTCGGAACTGGGCCGACAGGTAGCTCGCGCCCCTCGGCGGGGTCGTGGCGGTGAATATTTCAGACGCACAGCTGCCCTGGTCTCCGCACATCGGCCCCGCCGTCCGGCGCCGCTGAATATTTCACCTGGCGGGCGCTGCACACTGCCCCGCTGACGAGCGGCATGCAGCTTTAACGAGTTCATTATCAAGTCCGCGCGCGGCCAGAGCGCATGCGCGGCAACTGGGCCGCCCGTGAGGCTGAATAAGTGACGGCGCCCGCAGGCGGCATCGACTCCGCGACCTCCGCCACTGCTGCCAACATACCGCCATCAGCGAACGGTTTATACGTCACCGGCGTTTAGTACTTCTTGTTTGTTTATGCCTCGACGACGTCGTGGTCATTAGAGGTGGGGAAGGACTGGGACAAGGAACGGGAAGGAATTCAGCAGTGGCTTTTTAGAGGAACCATCCCAGCTCTGACTTTGAGAAACCATTTAAAAAAACTAAATATGGATGGCTGAACGAGGATTCGAACCTGCATCCTCCCTAATGCGAGGCCATACCGTTACCGCTCACCCATCACACTCGTTTTATTTATTTATTTATCGTATGATAATTTAAAAGATATACAAAAAAACTAAGACAGATTGGGATATCACAAGTTTGTACAATTTTATGTCTCTGGAACTAGTGTATGTATCCAATCAACTGCACTGATCGACGCATTCCATGCCTGGTGATATTTAATAATTGTTATATCTATAACATAAACTAATCTAGCTAATCTAGACATTAAATCAGCTGTCCCTCATGGAAGAACGGTATGATCACTTCTTTCATTCGTTTTTACTAATGATCTTGGAGACAACGTTAATATCACTGCCAAATTATTCGCTGATGATGTATTTTTTTTATTTTTATATTTTACTCATGGCTTTACACCTCGTCGATGTCACTGCTACTGACATCCCTAATTCGATAATCCAACAATCAAAGCCATCAGCCAACGATTTATACATAATTAACGTTCAGTACTTCTTGATTGCTTATGCCTGGTCGACGTCATGGTCATTAGAGGCAGGGAAAGACTGGGACAAGGAACAGGAAGGAATTTAACATTGGCCTTTTGAAGGACGTGGCCTGTAGCGATTTCAAGAAACTATGGAAAACCGAAATCTGGACGGCTGGACGAGGATTCAAACCCACAACCTTCCGAATGCGACGCCAGAGCGTTACCACTCACCCACCACTCTCGGAGATATGACATATACTACTCTAGACATTAAACCAGGCGACCATCAAGGAAGTGCGATAGGACCATTTCTTTTATTAATTTTTACTAACGATCTTGGATACAACGTTAATAGCAGTTTTTGAAATTGTTCGTTGATGATGCAGTTATCTATAGAGATCGAGTGCTTAAAAATTCAACCCGACCAGGAGGTTGTTTCAGCATGGTGTGAACAATAGCAACTTACGCTAAATTGTAAAAAGTTCAAGGCGATGTGCACAATTAACAAAAAGAATCCATGTTTTCAGACAAACTAAATAGTTCAGTTATTGATACGGTCGATTCTGTGAAATATTTGGACGTAACAGTACAAAGGAACATGATGTGTGAACCAGCACAAAACTTCATTCGTAGGTAGAGCTAATTATAGTCTATGATTCATATGTGTAGAAAAAATATAGAGAAGAGCCGCTCGATTTGTGACTGCTCGCTAGAGTCCTCATGAAATCGTCACAGAATTTTTATGTACAGTTGACTGGGCAACAGAAGACGTAGGTTTCGTCGGAATTTATTTGCAAACATGCTAAGAACTCATTTCGTTTATGAGTCCAAAGAAATATTTTGTCCCCAACCTATTTGACTCGCAATGGCAGCAGAGATAAGAGTAGAGAAATTAGGTGCCGTATTGATTCTAATATGAATTCTTTCTTACCTATTGCTGTTTGAGCTAGGAATGTAAAGCACCTTCTGCCATTGTGAATTGCAGAGTTTAGATATGTATAGAGATGTAGAAGTTTCATAAGAAATGACGACGTCAGTACTAAAATACGGAAATTTTAATATTTTTGTGAAGTAATCCAAAGGAATTTAATGAATAGCTGAGCTGACATAACGATGATGACTGCACGAAGATTACTAAATGCTTGCCAGTTGTAGACACTGAATAAACACCAAATGAAACAGATAGAATGTTGTAATGAGGTTTCTGAGTGCTTTGGATGAATGCACTTAACTAGAAAAGAAGATATGTGAAAAAACAAGGGAATAATCAAAAATTTCTAATCTAAATAAGTAAACAATTATATCTAGGGCGAAATGGATAGAAATGTTACACGTATGCATGATACCAGACCGCCCAAAGTGCTGGTAGGATTAAGCAGACTGTAGGTTTATCAGATGTGATTATAAATGAGCAGGGTCTGTAGAGTGTAAATATTCAGCAATTGAAGCTTCTAATATTTAATACGCAGTTAATTCGGGGAGAAAGGATTTGTAGCACGTTTTAAAACTTCTTCTGCGGTTTTACCGCTATCTGGGTATTTGAATGCTCCTATCCCATGACTTTTGTCACTTGAAGGTAATGTTTAATACTATCAGATCGATGTTGTAACCCATTTTGATTAAATCTAAAGTTTCCTACGTAATATCAAAAAACTTGGATTTCTTACCCTATTGCTAGTGCTTTAGACTGCTGCCTTACATGCCTAACATGCTAATCTAACTGGCCACTACCTGAAGAATTTAAGACACCACCAGCCACTCGACAACCAGAAATGAAAAATGGCGTAATTTGGTCAGAACAGTGAAGAAATTTTTGCTTGAGTTTCACTTCAGCACATATTTTATATAATGATAACTCTAATGGTAACGTATAATTAATAGAAAACTGATATTTGTGAAATGATAATCTTCAAAAACTGAAAAAAAATTGTACACATAATCAAGGAATGTAAACCAAGAAAATTGAGATGCTATTTTTTAATATGCAATGCGTAAAACCCTAAAAGCTGAATTTTAATATCTAATACATCATTAAATACACCCAGCCCTTTTTCTGTATCCGCTGTACTAAAGGTAGAACTTAGTTTTTGCTATTACACCACATAGTTGTATTTTATGGCCGCCTGGCTGTACGGCAATATCAGCTATCACTGAAAAAGAAAATGGATAAACTGTAGGTACTTGAACATGTACTTGGACATATATATTCAGATCGAACTGTTTCAGCACCATCCGATACGGAGAACCTGTTGGAACAGATCTTATGGATATTTACACTGAGTGGGAGTTTACTTCGAAAATATCTTTCTTTAATACCTCTCTTAACGGTATCATTCGCTTCCAGCCACTAGTAAAAATGCCAGTATCTGGCAGTCAACAAAGGACAAGATAAGTTTCTCGTTAATCACTGTTTCCTGTCGCGGAAGACATGATAATCTTTTTGGTTGCATGAAGTAACTACTCTGAAGATTCACTTTTCACTCAGGTTTATTTTTCCGCGAGCTCTACAACAACATTACACAGTACACGCAGAATATGCGTCGACTAGTTCAATGATATTAAACACAATTACACAAATATTCCAGCTATTTTAACTTAATTCAGAGGTACGGACTCATGTTTTTATTATTAAAAAAAAAATCACGAAATATAACTGGATGCGTATAACAATTTCATAAGGCACTCACTTACATTAAAGAAGAGGAATATATTTGTCTGAGATGACTTTTACAATATGTAAAGTTGGCCGCAATCATACAACAATAAGCTTCACTTTGAAAAAAAGTCTGTATTTGACTGGTATGTTTAGATTATTTATTGTACTGTACAAATTAATCATATAATCTCTTTTTAATATGACAAAAATATCCATCTGCTTTAAAATCTGAACAGATAATTTGAATCGATTCGTGGTCAACGTTGAAACAACGTCATCAAAAAGTTAGTATTTCTTACTTTTAATACAAAATCTTACAGTCAATATCCACATAAAATAATGGGATACATTTTATAAGCTTATATACAGACAGTGATTGTTCGATAGCAGGTCTCATTCAATTCAGAAAAGATATAGATGAAAATAAAAGAAAACTTAATAAACACACATTGGGATAATTTTTTAGATTATGTCCTAAAAGTTACTTTCATCACTCAATAATTTACCTAAATAAAATTTTATACAGGTAAAAATCAACGTATTTATCCTAATTTTCCATGAAGACAACAGCAGATTTATAAGATTTTGCAGATGACTGTCCAAAAAAAAAAAAAAAAAAAAAAAAAAATGGATGCAGAAATCGTAGAAAACGTTTTCTTACGAACTATTTTGAATCATGTTACCAGTTTGAGCTATTTTTCCTAATAGGAGAATCGCAGTGCTGCTTTATATTCCAATAGGTTTAGTAAATTGTGAAGCTTGTGTAGTTTTAATGTTGTATGTTTATCTTCTATTTCTCTCAATTCTGATATAAGCGGCATGATATCAAAAATATCTTTTATTCAACATCAGTACAGGAAGATTTATAGCACAATTTATCCACGCTAACAATCTTAGCAGTATAACTTTCACAAATGTATTATTACTTTGAAAACTTCCCAGATATAGAACACCGCAGTGATAAGCATATTATTACAAACCCGTGTTAGGACCTCAAACCTGTGACCCAGAAGTTAATAGTATAAGCAACAAAGAGTTGAAAGTAAACAGCAAATAGCAACTTATACGAAACAATACAGACAGAACAGTTAACATCTTTTTATTTATTTGTAACTTATACATTGTTACAAAATCTCATTTGTCACAGTAATTTACCAAGCGTAAATTAATTGTAGTGAATGCTGTTAGTAAATCCGCTTTCCTCATAAGACAAACATGCAGAAAATTTTCTTGTCTCTCCGAGTGACGGGAAGGAAGACCGAAGAGTTATAAAATATTCATGCAATCAATAGCCGGAGATTTAGAATCAGAGATATAAACACAATTTCCGCCGTTTCACGCTCCCGGCGTTCATTAATATTCCTCTTTCCCACCCACTCGCTGATCGCATTTCTTAAAGTCTTCAGCAGGACACTGTATAATGAGAAGAAGGGAACAGTGAAAGACTGAAGGCCTATTACAAATCAGAAATGAAAACTCTAAGCCGGTTCCAATCTGTTATACACTGACGAAAATTAAATTACCAACACCAAGACAGGAATGACAGTATTTTAGGAAACTTTGTAGATATATCCAGGGTTGATAATCATAACAAATAGTTTTTTTTTTTTTTTTTTTTTTTTTTTTGCTTATTGCTTATTGCTTATTGCTTTACGCCTTGTCGACGTCGAGGTCATTAGAGGCGGGAAAGGACTTGGGGGAAGGAATTCTGTCATGGTCTTTTGAAGGAAGCATCCCGGGATTCACCCGGAGAGATTTGGGGAAACCATGGAATACCCAAATCTGGATGTCCGGATGGGGATTCGAACCCGCGTCCTGCCGAATGCGAGGCAACAACGTTAACCGTTCACTAACAACGCTCGGTATAACAAATTAAAATTGATCAGGCTACGTTTATTAGCTTCAGATACAGTTATCACTAAGAACTGCGCCTACATTTAGCATCAATAAATTCTTGGATCCATTCCGGCATTGGATCAATAAGTGTGCGGATGTCTACTTGTGGTATGTCTCTTTACCATCCATGTCTTTTGCAGTCACTTGTTGCACGTTTTGGGATTGAACTGTTGCGAATAATAACCAACTGTTCTTTCCATGAACGCCTTGCCAGCGTCCGAGCGTAGGAGATTCCCATTGGGGCAGTTGACCTTTCATGGCGACGTCTGGGAAGATGAATTGAGGTGGTTTCCCATTATAGTCTGAGAGCTGGTAACCATTTTTTGGTAAGTATTTGAGCCACCATGAAAATTTGTAAAACACTTCAAATCGAAGACCTGGCTGATGGAAAGTGGGGCATAACCGAGTCATTAACTTTTCAAAATTTTGTAGTCTTTCATAAATATCGAGAAAATATATGTGAGTCATGCTGAAAGTTGCAAAAATGTTGTAGCAACTTTCCAGCGTGCTCATCAGTTCCATTTAAACTCTCTAATAGTGAAGTTATCATCAGTGTTAGTGCGGTGTGTTTGTTTAATAATGAGCCAGCACAGAAATGCATCATATCCTTTCGCCATTAAGAAGAGTTCGATTTCAAAAATATTCAGACATCTAACGACTCACGCTCGAATTTTGCATCTGCATATCTAAATACATTAAAATGCAAACCATCTGATGATGAGCATCTTGCTCGAAACCGTTAATGGTTGAATAAACATAGTAACAACAAATTTTGACTGGTTGCTGCTTTCAATATCAACCCAAATTTGATATCACAGTCGCGGATTTCCACCAATCCATCATGGACAAATTATTATTAAAGTCAATTACTTGAGACCTATATTGGAAACGAAGCAGTCCTCTTCGCCCCCTTTTTTTTTTTTATCACCTGCAGGCGACATTAGTAGGGTTGCGAGTAATCAGCACAGGGAATCCCGTCAGGTGTAATTCCACTCCTCAATACCAGAGACTCCTATTTCACTGGTAGCTGCACCAGACCCGCCGCTTCTCATTCGAGTGGGGCGGAAGTGGGTGTGCAATAGATGTCGCAGGCTTATTGGAATTTCTGGGATGGTCTGAAGGTGACCACGTACGGATGCAACGCCAAAATCTAAGGCTGATTAGACCTTCAACCTACCTCGTGTTCTCTCTAAATACGCAGCCATTCCAAATATCTATCGGCATTTTTCTTCGTCCATTTTACCAACAACAGAAGTATTTATTCAGTATGTTATTCATCCCTTTTCCAACTCTTCATGCTTTGTTATCGTTCCGCATTATTTATAATTTTCTCACCACAATTCCGTGTCACTGAACGTTGCGGGTGAGCGGTTAATGCTCTGGCCTCAAATTCGGGAGGACGCTGTCTCGAATCTCCGTCCGGGCATTCAGATTTGGATTTTACACGTGTTCCCCAAATCACTCCAGGCGAGTGCCGGGACGCTTCCGTCAAAAGGCCATTACCGAATTCCTTCCCGTTCCTTGTCCCTCATCCCATTCCGTCTCTAATGACCTCGACGTTGACGAGGCGTAAAATCCATATGTAAAAAAAAAAGTAAAAAAATTCTATGTCCGTATTTTATATAAAACTGTATACCGAATGTTTTATAAATTTTTTAGTTGTGTTGCTATAACAATAATGATTTCGTATAATCGTAATGACCAGGTGAGAGGGTTTCTATTGGATGCACATTCCGGCCTCCGTCGTAGCTGCTTTAACCTAACACGGCAATGCTACCGGGTACTATTACTATTACTCCGCGATTCACTAAAAGTGTGTGGCGGAGGGTGCATTGCACCTATCCGGGAAGGTAATTGTTTGGGATGTACGGGATATGGCAGGAGGCGCCCATGGGCTATTGTGAGGAACCATCCCAGCATTCGCATGGAGCGATCTGGGGAAACCATGGAAAACCCAGATCAGGATGGCCTAGTGCTTTATCGAAAGCTATTCCTGTAGGATTTTATGTTTAGTCACCCGGTAAATCCTTTCTATTCCACTCCCTAATCGCTCGTGGAAAAAATTAGTACAGAAATGAATCGGTTCTAACCCTGATTTCTCTTATCTTATTTTTGCGGTCATTCCGAGATATGAATGTTGCTGGTGGCAATATTTGTATACTGTCATTCCGAAATACGTCAGTCGAGAATTTTTCAATTAGCTTCTGTCGAGAGCAACGCCTTCGGTGCTCCAGGTCTTCCCAACCTACTTCCTTCAACATCGCACTTACGCTTTCCCTCCAACTATATATACCTGTCACGAATCGGGCGGCTCTTCTTCGGACCATCACTAATGCCTCCATTAATCCCTTTTGTTGGGGATCCCATACAGACCAACAATATTCTAAGTGAGGCCGCACTAGTGACTTGTATGCAATCAATTTAGTAACTTCCGGACTGCATTGTTTTAAATTACGACCTAGAAATCGAAGCATACGATTTTCTTTCCCAGTTACATTTTCGATATGCTCATTCCACGACAAATTATTACGAATTGTTACCCCTAGGTATTTAGCGGAATCTACCGTTCTAAGGACAGTACCATAAATTGTATATTCAAAGCTAAATGGTGGTACCTTTTTACTTACACGCATGACTTGGCACTTTTTAGCGGTTAACTCCAACTGCCAATCTTTACACCACGCAATTACTTTCATAATATCATCTTGTAACAAAGCGCAGTCGTCCTGGGTTTTGATTTCGCGATAAATAATAGCATCATCGGCAAATAATCTTTTCGTCCCACTTATTATATCGCACAAATCATTAATGCATATGAGAAACAACAGAGGCCCTATCACGCTTCCCTGAGGAACCCCGGACCTCACTTCAGTAAGTGATGAACGCTCACCGTCGAGAACTACACACCGTGTTCTGCCCTCCAGAAAGTCTGCAACCCAGTCGCATATTTGTCTAGATATGCCGTAACCGCGAAGTTTCCTAAGTAACCTAGTGTGAGGCACAGTGTCGAAAGCTTTTTTAAAGTCTAATAGAATTAAATCAACCTGGGATTGCTCATCTATAATACGGCTCAAGTCGTGAATTAAAAGAGCAAGTTGTGTTTCGCAGCATCGGCCTTTTCTGAATCCATGTTGATTTGGGTTTAAAAGCTCACCTTCATCCAAAAACCGCATGACATTTGAATAGATGTGTTCTAAAATTCCTGCAAAATATTGACGTTAACGAGATCGGCCTATAATTTTGAGGATCATTAACATTCCCATTTTTAAACACTGGACTTACGATGGCGGTCTTCCATTCGACTGGTATTTTTGCTTGATCCATGGAGGCGGTATATAATTTCATAAAATACGGCGCAATTTCTTGCGTACAGTTTAACGTGGAATCCGAACCACGG
The DNA here is from genome assembly GCA_031002005.1 of Vandiemenella viatica. NCBI lineage: Eukaryota > Metazoa > Arthropoda > Insecta > Orthoptera > Morabidae > Vandiemenella > Vandiemenella viatica. The sequence goes on from JARYHS010003834.1 coordinate 13,367, forward strand.
GTTTGCAATCTGTCGAACTTCACGTTTCACATCTAGCTCTGCCAGAGGCGAAGGTCTGGTTAAGGGCCTTTGAAAACCCCCGCCGAGGCAGGGATTCGAACCGGGAACCTTTCAATCTACAGTCAGAAACATAAACCACTGAGCCATCAGACCGCTCCTGTGTTGCTGTGCAAGTTCATTTTCAAAGTTTTTTTATTCGTTTAAGACGAACCATTTCCTTATGCAGTCTGTAACGTGAATAACTGAGGAGTACACGGATAAAACGTATTCATTCAAATGTTCAGTAAGTAGGTATTGTATTATATTAGAGGTTCCCCGACTCGGAATAAGTATGTGTTGAATCTTTGGTGCTACTGTACGAATGTAGGTTTGTTAAGCCTTAGAGGCGAGATATCGAGCAATTGATTTTTACCGACTGGGCAGAAAAGACGTATTACAAATATTAGCCGTGGAGTACATTGTATCAGATTGTATTTTGTGAGTGATGGCAGTTTGTGGAGAAGTTCTGAGATGTTGATTCAAACGGAGTCACAAACGACTAAGTAATAATTAAAGTAGCATGGCTAAAGTTTCTGTAGGCCAACCCTATTGAAATGTTCAGGTTTATGTCCTCATTCAAAATTATGAAATTCTTCTGGGTTATGTAAATGATATGTGTTATGATGACCGCTTGACTCGATTTGACTAAAACATAGTCACGAATTATGGTTCATTTTTAATGTTTCCGTGTGCAAAATACGCAGAATTTAAATTGAAACTTAAAAAAAAAAGCAGCAGTGAACTGGAACAGCGATTTCAAAAATCACAGGCATTATGCGTTATTTGTTATGAGAGTTATAGTTTGTGACTGCGAAATCTGAAATGCGAAATTGACCTTTGATTTCCCGATACGGATTAACTTGCCAAAATTTAAGGAATTTATATTATTTTGAACTGAGATCGACTACATAAAGACATAGATTTCGCGAGGACAGATACTGCGCTCTAAATAACAAGGGTCTACCGCGTGATGTGATTAGGTTGAAATACGTATGGACCTGTACTTTAGAGTGAAGGTTTTCTCTGAAAAAGTTTACACTGCGTTGGAAGTGTTAATAGAAAAATTGGATAAAAACTGTGGGTTTGCATAAAGATCATTCGAAAAATTACTTTCACTGCTGTCATAAGGGAAACACGTCATACATATAGATGCAGATATACTGCTATTGCAGCGTGTTTGAGACGCGAACTCATAAGAATCTATTCATCCAAAAAGCATCCAACGGATATATCATACCCACAACAAACACGTCACTTAAAAAAAAAAAAAAAAAAAAAAAAAAAAAAACTCTGTGATGTTGCATTAATTTCGTGCAAATTGTACAAATTGTAGGCTGTGCAACAGCAGAAACAATACGAAATAAGCGAAGTTAATCTGATGTGGAAAACTAGATGCCTCCGTCCCCTGCTTGCCTGGCTATCTCAGTGTTATACGTACTTGCGATGGATCGCTTCTCCTCGCAAGCAGAATCTATTTCCTCCTGCTGATCCCGGCGCAGCGCGCACAATCCCCAGTCGCCAGTTTTTTCTCCTGTAGCTGCCGGAAGGGATGGTTTATGCCTTCCCGGAGCTGGCAGTCGGCGAAGTATAAACATGGCAGACAACCGGAAAGCAAGACGTTGTACTAGGTGGAAAAAGGGGATAGGCTAGGTGACTGCCTTATAACGTACGAGATGCCTTGTGATATAGTAACATTCACCGAATACCACTTAATTTTCTGAATTGGCGGCGTATTAACTCTTCTATAAAGGAAGATTAGGGAAAAATGACCCAACACTTCCCACAGATGAAGGCGGCTGGGAACGACGAACAGAACAGAAAAAAAGAACAATCACAAGAAACGCGCAATATTTCGGCGTATAGCCTTATTCTTGCTAAAGTGAGGACACCAGACGTGTACACGACGATGACCGTCTGGTGAAACATATATATATTGTAATAGTCATCTTACTTTTCTTATTTTAATTTCGTCAAATATTGCAAGGTACATCCAGAAATGAAAGATCTTTCATATACATTTAATTTATTTTATATAAATAACACCTGTTAATCAAATCATTAATGGTAGTTACTAACATTTTGAAACAATTACCAAAATGAACTAATAAAATATGAAATAAAATAATTTGATATTCGACTAGCAAAATTTAATCTCTTGAACTAAATATGTCCTGGCTATTGGTAGAGCGTGAAATTGTTCTTAAACTCAGGGCGCTTATAGGTCATCCAAATGCTGATCAGCCCATTTGCCGATTACTTGAATTGGAGTGTACTTGCGCTGAGGATAACTGACCTCAGCAATAATTGTGGGGCGTCTCGTTGTTTCACTATGTGGAAAGGTTTGCTTCCAATAATCAGTTGTCGTAGCACAGTGATATCCATTATGTGGCAGGAGTCCCGTTGGTGTACTGGCAGTGACCAAACACTAATCACTCTCACGTGCGACGTTCACTTAGACCTTTTCAACACACACCAGTCTATACAACCTTCTCTCCCGCACTGTCTTTTCGCGACCGTCCTCCCGTCCGCCAGCACCTGACCCACTCCCACCCTGCATCCATTCCAGCAGGGGTGTCCGGACTGTTATTTACATATCACGCCATCTCTCACAATGACTCAGAGTGTTCAGTAGCCTGTTACCATAAGACTTCACAACAAGATAGCCAGGAACCAAAATAGCCAGGTCGTGCTAGTTCAGCCAGTCGTACCCAAAATTAAATACATGAACATGTACAAAAGATGGAAAACAAAACATAAACATGAAATAAAATACATGAACATGTACAAAAGATGGAAAACAAAACATAAACATGAAAAATGTAATTTGGACCATTACATTAACTTCCCCCTTTCAACAAATCAAAATACTTAGCAAAGGATTTTGATTTTCTCTTACAATTTCAAAATCTATTTTTCTTTTTCTTTTTTACAGTGCTTCACTTAAAAAATACATATTTCAACATTCAGATTGTGTCAAAATCTTTCATTTCTAGATATTTAACTATTTCTATCATGAATCAAACTAGTTTATGTTATCAGGCACCAAATCCCAAGATACGCAAAATCTCCCTTCCCATGCCACATGTCAGAGATCACTTCGGACATGCTACATTCGTGTGCAACATACATACATATTACATTTAGAAGTACGCGGGCAACGTAGTTTTTAGAGACTTGCTTTATTCTAATCAATAATTACAAAACTTTACCCACTACCCTTTAATCTAGGTTTTTTTTTATTATTTTTTTATTTTTAAAAACACTATTTTTATATATAACTATATTGTAATAGAACACAATCTTGGGTGCTCCAAATGTGAATATCAGTTGCATAAAAAGGGAGGGGGGATTTATAATTAATCCTGAAAAATGGAAAAATTACATATATATTATGATGCTAAAAAGGGGATCTAATAGGTTACTAACTAGAACCATGAATTTCAGACACAAAATAAAACCTCATTTATTGAGTCTTATGGCCTTACAAGGTCGGGTAGTAATTAACGTTACGTTAAACACAATTAGATCAGCAAAACAAGCAATACCCGACGTTTACAATTCGCCGGAGTAAGCAAACAAAACTGAATGAAATATCTCAAACAAGTAATAAAAACAGCAAAGTTAACATTGAAATCACATGGCAACGCAGGCCATCAAACTGAAGCTAACAATTTACTGCACAAAGGAAAATCCCAGGGGGCGCCGTATAAAGTGAATGAAAAGCATCAAAATTGAATTAACAAACAGCAAGATGCTTAAAAAATTGAATTGAAATATAAATCCAGCTAGCTCAGAATTTAAGTGGCGGGAGCAGAGTCTTAACCCAGGCGTCGCTTAAGGGCACATAAGTCTGTTAAAAATCCACTGAATAGTGACCGTCGTTTCTGGTACATTACCATAGTATCATCGCCGTGATGGTGAGCGACAAACACAATGCCACTGCAGCAATGGAAGCTAAATAAGCGGCTACGACCGCGTTATTAGCATAACTTCCGAATAATGGCAAGCACGCCACTCAACATCTCGCTTTCCCAAAGCAAGAAATGATCAACCACAATGATCATCAGAGACGTGCCGGCTAGCACGTCTGTTCACCAGCTCGTCGTGGACCCAAGTCACGTCTGCTCATCAGCTCGTCTTGGACAGAAGTCACGTCTGCTCATCAGCTCGTCTTGGACAGAAGTGTTCTCTCAAAATGGCTCTCTTCTCTTCCCTCGGCTAGTTGCTCGCCACATGAAAAGAAACTCCACGGAATTAGTCTTGTAGACCCCCAATAAATGTTCAGGATTGGCTAGCTACACATTTC
>JARYHS010003835.1:0-48337 GCA_031002005.1 Vandiemenella viatica
GTTTCTATTTATCATCTTAAGCAAGGCACTTTAGAATAAATTTGTGTTATATATCTAATAATAAATGGCATAATGAAAGAAGTTAATCTATCTTACAATTTTTTGGTTTAATTTTTCCCTGTTAAACATGCCATATCATAAACCAACATAACCTGTGGAAAAGAAAGACAGCAAGTCTTAAAACTGACATAAATATTGACTACTCTCAGACACATAAAATACAGTTGTATTTGTTTGTCTACCTTCCAAAAATTTTATTTTATGCTCAGATGAATGTACTGTAAAGTAGCAAAAATCGGCCAAATATAAGAAAGCAATTGTGCCCATCGGACCAACACTGTAAATATTAAAGACCCTAAGGATATCCCAAAGATATGTAATTCTTTTAAATCACCAGTAAATAATAGCTCCTTCCTGTGTAAAATATTCCAGAGGCAAAATAGTCCCCCAGTCTGATATCCAGGTGCAGACTGCTCAGGGAGGAGTCATCAGAATGGATAGAAACATTCTACAAGTCGGAGCGAGTAATGTTAGATGTCTGAATAGGGCAGATAGAATGACTTATGTTAGATATCATTGGGACTAGTGGGAAAAAGTGGAAAGATGCACAGGATTTCTGGTCTGGGAAACACAATAATCAATACAAAAGCTGTAGGTGGAGTTACTGGATAGAATTTGTAATGAATAAGAGAATAGGAAAACGGGTGAGATTAGTGACAGAATTTTTTGATCAGGATAGAAACTATGCCTGCTACAATCATGTTAGTACAAGTATACATGTCAATGTCACAGGAAGATAATGAAGAAACAGAGAAAACACACACTAAATTGAAGAATTAATCCAAAATATGAAACAGGAGGAAAATCTAATAATCATTGGTGACTGGAATGTGGCAGGTGGAGAAGGAAAAGAGGGTACTATAGCAGGAAAATGTTGGTCTAAGAAAAAGATATGAATGAGGAAGCAGGTTGTTAGAAATTTGTTCAAAATACAAACTCATCATGGAGAACACTATTTAAGAACCATGAAAGATCTACATGTGGAAACATCCCGGAAATACAGGTATATATCACCTAGATTATATCATGGTCAAACAGACTCAGGAATCAAGTTCTATACTGGAAAGCATATCCATGACCAGACATAGACTAACCAGAATCTCATATGCTGAAGTTCAAGAGAATAATGAACTAATTCCAACACAACAGACTGGAAGTAAACAGACAGAAACTATCTAATAGGAGGGGAAAACTTGCAAAGATACTAGATGTGGGTCTAAAAAGTAACTCTAATAGAGTTCAACTGAGGATGAATGGAATGGGTTGAGGAGAGAAATAATCAAATCTGGTAAGGAAACATTAGGTTTAAAGAACAAGCCACCTGGAAAACTTGGAACACAGAAGAATCTTTCGAGTTGATGGATCAGAGAACAAGGAACAAAAAAGCCCAGGATAAAGCAGGGAGAAGGCAATACAGACAATTTAGAATTCATATAAACAGTAAATGCAACAAAGCAAAAGAAAAATAAAAAAATAGAAAAGGAAATGTTTATAAGTAAAATAGATGTGGCATATAGTAAGATAAACAGAATATTGGAGAAATAAAGAAAATAGGTATAAACATTAAATCTGCAGATGGGAAACCATTTAAGCAAAGAAGGTAGAACAAACAAAAGATATATAGAGAGAATCAGTATGATGGTGCTGATTTAAACAGTAGTGCACTGGAAAAAAGATGTTAATTTTGATGATTTAGGAAATCCTGTTCTACAGGACACAATTTGATCAAGCTTTGAAAGATTTGAAAAAAAAAGGCAGTTGGGATTGATGAGATTCCTGCAGATCTTCTGAAATCCCTAGGAGAAGAAGAAAGCGAAATATTATTAAAAGTTATATCAAAAAATTATAAAACAGAAGAGACTGAAATTGATTTTAATAAAAGTACTACCTTCACACTATTGAAGAGAGCACAAGCTGATAAATGTGACAATTGCTGCACTATAAGTCTGACATTACAGACTTCAAAATTACTGATCAGAATAGTATATATATATATATATATATATATATATATAAGGAAGCGGTAGTAGAAGAAATAGTAGGTGAAGATCAGTTTGAGTTTACGAAAAACTGTGGTACAAGAGAAGTGATTCTGGCCTTAAGATTAATACTTGAAGGGCAAATATAGAAAAATAAAGATACTTTTATAGTAAGTGTTGATTTAGAAAAAGCTTTTGATAATGTAAGGCAGGACAAGATGATAAAATTCTGAAGTCAAGTCTAAAATATGTAGAAAGAAGATACAGCTGATGTTTGAGACGACTCTAACAGCATGCACGTGAAACAGGAGTTGAAATTATTCGAGTCATGGGTGATGGCATGGGCAGCAACTGGGTGCTGTGGGTTCTGTATGAACACCGTTTGTCAGTGGCCATTTATTTTTATGGAAAGTGGATTTGGGTCAAACCTATATATGAAAGCAGGCAATGGTTGCATGTTAACTGGTACATTACATGGGTGGTTTTGCAGGTTGCGTGTATTTATATGTACCATAGCCACCAGCCATTGCTTCAATACTGAAACATAGTTTTGTTCTAATATACATTGATATCTATCAAAGAAGACTAAAACCTATAACTGCAAAGTATAAGCATTATCTATAAACAAAATAGGATGGCTCAATCTTACCTTGTTTGCAAAAATGAGGAAGAAGGATGTGTGGAGTCCTGATGCAGATGAAGCCCAGTCAAATTTTTAAATATTGTCGGCAATGCATACAGACACTATGATGGGCAGGAAACAGCTGTGAGATGTTCAAATACATGTTTTGTTAGAGAACTCCAAGATAAAAACACCTGTGCACAAATAGCACACACAACTTGTGATTCTCTTTCTTGCTTCAAAGTAAATTTTCACTGTTATGATAAGGTGTATGGACACAATGTTGACAGATCTATGAAAAACCAGCCCACACTGTTCACAAATATACTGTGGAAGTATTTACAAGTGAGCATGGCAGAATACATGTCTTATTAGCAAATCCCTTGCATTGTAAACTTGCAGACATTTAGCACACACAAACGCAGTGGCCTTGTAGCAGATGTGTTTTGTACCACACCAGTATCCTCTTGGTCACGACACTGAGATGGGTTTTGTTGAAATCTAATTGTTGTCCTGCAAAGAGAAAAAAATTAGGTCCTTCACTAAGGATATACACTAAATTTATGACTTAAGCTACATACAGGCACATGATACATTAAAAACCAATTACAGTTCCATTACCAGATTACATGTTAAACTGCTTATACTTTATACAAATGGAAACAAAGAAAATTGAAATGGTTTTAGGCTATATAAATGACAAAGGGAAAGGGAAATGACATCATCACTCACCAAAGATGAAGGTCGCGATTAGTGAAAAACATATATGACAACAGAGATGTATACAATATTTCAGTTTTCACCTTATTCACATTAATAGAAGCTGAGTCATGAGGTTCGGGTGGTGTGAACATGTCGAAGTTTATCACATGACTAAGTGAATTATCGATATGTTCTGGAAAGACTGAGATGTTATATACAAATATATATATCGCAGGTGGTGATAAAATTATTAATATAACAAAAGGGTCTGGAATACTAAAACAAACAGTATATAAATAAAATAATTAACTAGTTAAATGATAATACTAAGAATAATGAGTCACCCATACTGAAGTCATGACTTCTGGGCAATGCAAAGGATATTATGGAAGCAACTTTTATTCCTAACAGGAAGAGGTGAATGACAAACTTCATGCTCCTTAAGTCTGGAGCTACTTGGCTAGGGATGGATGACCCTGAGAGAAAAGCCATGGTCATCCAGGAAAGTGTTTAGAAATGGGTTGGTTCCCTGCTTATTTTCTTTTTTTTTTTTTTTAAAAAAAAAAAAGAGAAAATTGAAGAAACCAAGGAAAAACATGGGAATCAGATACTTCCATCGAGAAAGGCTGATGGGAAAAACAATAATGCACCAGGCAGTAAAAGTCTAAATTATTAGGTACAAAACATCAATTACTTGAGGGACTATGCGAATATAAATACTGGCAAAAAATAAACTGTTAAAATAATTGAAAGAGAAAAAATAATTACATATAAATTCATAAAAAGTGTACAAGCTATGTAACGTTTCAAGTGATATGTTTCCACTAAATGCAATGAAATTTTCCAGCATTATATCATATAATTGACAAAAGCTATTAAACTTAAATATTCCACCTTTATTGATTATAGCTTTACGCCTCAGAGAAGTTGAGGTGATTAGTGGTGTGAATGGACTGGGAGCAAGGAACGGCAAGGAATTAGGCCATAGCCAATTCAAAGGAATCAACCCAGCCTTCATCTGTGCTGATCTGGAGAAACCATGGAAAACCCAAATCTGAATGGCAGCATAGGGCTCGAGGTTGTGTGTTCCCACATGCGAGGCCAGGGTGTTACCACTCACCCTCCATACCTGGTGTGATTCTGCCATAGTTAACAAAGTAAATGTTTTCCCCTCCTCTTGGCCATGACCACATGCATATATGATAAAAGTAAATTAATCTGTAAAAATGTACTTGCGTTAAGTGAGTTAAATACTTTTAATGATACTATTAAATTGAATTACTTAGCTTTATTTGCACCCAGAAAAATATAAAACTTTAACGTTCAATATAAGACACTTGCTACGCTAATATTGAGTTTTATCAGCAACAGGTAAATTATTCACGATAGAAAAATGTCATGTATGTTAGGCATAATAATATACATTTAAATACTGTAAGTAAGTCTTCGATTAGATTTTAAAGTAACATAAATTTCTAACAACAGCAGCTTACTGTTTAATTACAGTAGAACTCCAATTATCCGAACTCCGATTATCCGAATTGTTTTTTTAACTAAGATGGAAATGTACTGCGAAAAGGCTTTCCCTCTTTTATAAAAACCAACCCAAAGTTCGGATGGCTGCAGCTTAGTTTACCGAGTAGTACGGCGAAATTTTCATCCCTGAAGTGGAAAAAGCACCAAAAATCTCTTGGAAAAGAAAGCATTTTCAACATACATACAATAATTAATTAAAATAGACCATTTTTCGGAAAATATCCGATTATCCGAATTTTTTATCATCCAAATTGATTCTGATAATTGGAGTTCTACTGTACAAGGAAATATTTTACCTATCAGGAACACGTTCCATTTTAAATTCTCTTGTTCAGCATTTTCCAGCTTATTCCAAAAAAAAAAGGAAATAATAATAAATACATTGTAATATACATTAAACTAGGAATATAATATAGAAAAAGTGAAATCAACAACATTAATGCAGGAAGTATAACACCAATATAAATATGAAAAGTTATTTAAAAAAAGTTAATGACCCTTATTGTTTGGTAACATGAAACCAAACATAAATACAAGCAAACAACAACAAATACTCAAGTCACAAATACTTTGTAAACTGAAAGTTTAGTTACTTTAGAATATTAACTAAACAGACTGGTCTAATAAAAGAAAAATAATTCCATAAACGACTACAGTAAAACTCTGAATGTCTGTTCATATAGCTTTTTTATTTATAAAATCCTCTGCAAATTATCATCTGCATATTAAGAATGAATTCTTTTTACTACACAAGGTGATTTAGGAGGAAGGGGGAATAATGAAGGATGTGGTAGAATGAACAAAATTGAGTAAAAAACATTCACCCATACATGTGTCCAATTTGCATTAGTTTTGGAGATACAAGTGCTAGAATATTGGGAATAAAAGTAAAACAAGAGATGAATTACTCACTCGCACTGTAAACACTGCAACCCGCATAAAAGTACACCAAGACGTAATCAGAAGAGCTACACGTACTGTTGCAAGAGATGCAAAGTGTATTGAAGTTGTTGGTGGGACTTTCAAACATTTAATTTAAACTTTTATGTGCGTTTTTGTATGAATAAAGAATTTTTTATGTTGTCTTGATTACTTTCTGAGGTTTCTTTTAAGCATAACATTCCCACACCTCTATCACCAACAAATGTAAATTGGCCACATGTTTATATGAAACTTTTTATTCAATACTGTTCATACTACCACCTCCTTCAATATTTTTCTTTCCTCCTGGATCTCCCAGTATATAAAGAAATATCCTAGACAATATAGTTTAATATTTTGTCAGTGTCTCATATCATGCCCACAGTGTGATTATTAGAACTAGGAGAGAATTATCATCAAGCAATAAAGAAAATGGTAATAGCATTTATGAAGTGATTTTGGGTAACCATGGAAAACCAAAATCTGGACCATATGGTCTAGAATTCACCAAAAATCACACTCAACAACATTACTGCTCACCCACCAGGTTCATGCAATCTGTTTGGAAATTATTTGATACTTTATATATGAAAGAATTGGGAGATGTACGTGTCAACCAAATACATGAAGGCTGATATGGATAATTGAAAACAAAGGCATATTACAACCATTGCAGGTTTTTCCTATTGTTACTTTTAGTCTGTAGCATTATGGCCTGATGATATCATTGGGGCAATGAAAGGGTCGGTTACAATGAATGGGAACTCAGCCTTTCAATTTTGAAGGAAAAGGCACAAAATTCACCCAAAATAATTTATAGAAACCATAGGAAAAAGAAAAGTGGATGGCATAACCAAGATCATACCAGAATTCAAATTACATTCTACCAAATGGCTGGCCCAAGTATTAACCTTCATACAGGCAAAGTAAGCTCCGTTACGGGGGAAGGTCAGTTATGGTGATTGTAAAAAATCCAGCAAGGGAGCATGCACAAACTATGTGGCTCGGTCCAGGGGGGGGGCAGGGGTTAGCTGGAAGGCTACAGTGGGCTATGTGGGAGGAGGGGGGGGGGTTCCAAGCCAGGCCACGTAGCTTTCCTTTCATAACATTTTTCACAGTTAAAATGAGGAACAGAACCCACAATAGCATGTGAATACTTATTTCCCACAGTTAATTATCTATTTACAATAGTCTGACAAGAGAAAACAGCCCAAAATTTCTTCTGGAATCAAAAGGGAAAAAAAAGCTACATGCTACATGGGGGGGGGGGGGGGGGTAGAGGCAAAAGCTACATAGGGCTACGTGGGGGAAGGGGGGTTCACAGGAGGGCAAAATGGAGCTACGTGGTTTATGCACGCTCCCTAAGCAGCAGGAATCAAACAAGAAAAATAATCTGATAAAGGGTTACAAGAAAGCTCTTACTGATTGCTTGTGTAGCCTTTTTGTTTACAAAAACGAATGCAAAATTATCACATGTATATTAAGAATGATCTTTTTTGCATTATGCAGGGTGATTCAGGAGGAATGGTAATAATTTACTTTCAAAAGAAGGCAGAAACTACTACTAATCTGCTATTCAAAATAAATATATGTATCATTTGAAAAGAAATACGGCTCACCTTTGAAAGGCAACTAACATCAACTCCAAAAGTATAATAGCATATTACTAAAAAACTAAGAAAGGATAGGGAAATATGACCCAACACTAACCACAGATGAAGGCGGCTGGGAACGATCAACACAAAAAACCACAAGAAAAGTGCAATATTTCTGCGTACAGTCTTATTCATACAGAAGTGAGACACCAGGTGGAGTCAGATGTGCACACAGAGACCACCACCTGGTGAATGGCGACACTGGTGCAGTTGGTAGTGCAGGAGGGAGCTCAAATATTGGATCGATAATCGATACTTTTGATGGTATATTCTCATTGAAAGTGAGGACACATATATAAATCAAATTTTGAAGAAAAAACCTATAAGTGAAAAATAAAATATAAGAAATACAAGTAGTAGAGGTAATAAGTGTTGGGTCTGGGGGGAGGACTTTATTGGAGAGTGAGGCCTGGAGGATGTCTGGTGTCCAGGATATTCTAATAGGCTAGTTCCCATCTACATAGTTCAGAGGAGGTTGTGTTGTCAGAAAAGTGCAATATTTCTGCGTACAGTCTTATTCATGCAGAAGTGAGACACCAGGTGGAGTCAGATGTGCACACAGAGACCACCACCTGGTGAATGGCGACACTGGTGCAGTTGGTAGTGCAGGAGGGAGCTCAAATATTGGATCGATAATCGATACTTTTGATGGTATATTCTCATTGAAAGTGAGGACACATATATAAATCAAATTTTGAAGAAAAAACCTATAAGTGAAAAATAAAATATAAGAAATACAAGTAGTAGAGGTAATAAGTGTTGGGTCTGGGGGGAGGAATTTATTGGAGAGTGAGGCCTGGAGGATGTCTGGTGTCCAGGATATTCTAATAGGCTAGTTCCCATCTACATAGTTCAGAGGAGGTTATGTTGTCAGGGAAAACTCGGATCACCCTAACTGAGAAACAGATGTTAAAATTATTCAGTTTGTGGGAACTGGCATGTTTTGCAAATGGATGGGCCTCATTGTTATTATATACTGTCTGCCTGTGGCCATTCATTCTGATAGCAAGTGGGTTAGTAGTGAGGCCTATATATGAGCTGGAGCAATGGAGGCATGTAAGTTGATATATGAGGTGTGTAGTCATGCCAGTAGCATGACCAACGATAGGGAATGTTTCCCCTGTGGTAGGATTGGAGTGAGTGGTAGTGGTGTCATTAGTGAATGATGAAGTAATGGAATCATGATCTCCAATAGACCTGGAGAAACAATAAGAAAATCATATACACGATGATAACTCCATTTTTGTATGAATACCATGAAAGTAAATATGAGGCTCTATCTTTGACAGTCAATGGCCTGTCATGAGTAAACTCCATCTTTAGTGTAAATAGTGATATCCTCTCCAGGTCAAATTGATGTAATCTTCACAAGTTCATAGTGAGTGTTATAGTACAAAGGCAGGGATTCTACAACAGGGCATGTCATAAAATCGCTGTGTTTTCTTTATGCCTATGCAAACACAATGTCCTGTTAAACAGTACACAGAATTGTAGGGAGAAAAAGAAGTAATCTTTAAAGCAACAAAAAAAAATAAAAAAAATAAATAAAAAAAAAAAATAAAAAAAAAGGAAGAGCGTTGAAGTTACTATTATCTATGAGTCAGTCTGAGACTGATAACAATAGTTAGTTTGACCACAGAACTGTTTACTCCCACCAGATGTAAAATACCAAGAAGTACTCATGTCTCAAAGCACCAACTGTGACAGTAATGTGAGCCGACACAACTTAATGTAAACCACCACTGAGGCTGCAAGAGGTGAAACAAATTGTTATCATCATGAAACAGAATCTATCAACAAAACTTACACCTTGGTATATGATTATGTGTCAGTTGCAGTAAGGAATAGCACATTACATGTTACAATTCAACCACATAACAGAAAAGAACTTCTATGTTACTTGTATATAATTGTATATACTTCAACAGAAATATTTAAGTGATATTTTTTACCTTATTATCTTCAGATGTTACTAGCAAATAAGCAACAAGTTTCCAGGCCCACCAAAACTATGTTATCAGGAGCAAAATATAAGTCTGTGGTTTGATACATATAAACAATACTTCACTGAAAAACACACCCCTACCTAATGCAACACATGTGAATAATTTATCAGTAGACTTTTTCAGGAAAATTCTGTTGGCAGCATGTGGATACTAACAAAAGTGAAATCTATATGTGTAACTGAGACTGAAAAGTGAAACTTTTCTTATTTTCTGTCCGTTATAAACAAAAATAGTTTCAATCAGTCATATTCTGTTGACTAGTAAACATAAAATCCACTTTAAGAACTTCATATTTAACTGAAAGCAAGATAGTCAAGAAAACAGCTTTCAGACAACTAGAAATAGGTTTTCCTCAAGAGCTTTGTAACATATTCAGATAATCACTAAACACAGACGAAAACACTGATAGCAGTCACTGTACAACACAAACCTAGTTAACAGCATCTCGGTTACAATTCCCGTGTCTGTAATACCTCTCATATAGAAAATGAATTTGCGCACTAACTGCTGCATAAAGGACTTTTTTCTTCAGTTTCGTCCACCGATTTATTACAATTAAACACTGTAAATGTGTTTGCTCATAGTGATTTCAGACGATCAAACACAACTTATTTAAAGGTATCTTGTACATCATGTGGTCGACACACAGTTTATGGAGCAAAATGTGCTAACTCGCAACTACTTACAAACCTAAGTGAACAGCAAGCCAGTGAAGGTGTGTCCTGCTGTTAAGCTGTGCTGTAAGACTCCGTAAGCAGATTTAAGTTGTAAACCTACCTCTTCCAGTATATACACAGCATTTATTGGCTCCATATCTCCTCCTTCTGTCGTCTTGAGATATCAAAATGCTATATAACTCCACAACACAATAACAACGCTCCACGAGAACATCTGATAGGTTCAGCTACAGAGATACTTAATGTCCCAGAGTAAGAATTTCACTCTCAAATTTCTGCTGCTCAAAAACTAATATCATTGCTGTCTAAAATCTAAATTATTGTCAGCCTTTCCCAAATTCCATCGACATATGTAAAATTTACGGATACGCCAACAAAGATGGGTGTGTAGGGAAATTGCCACCGGAGCCTGTGCTCCATTGCAATTAAATTAAATTAAATTTATTTTTTAAGTAATAAACGTCAATGGGAAGGTCAGTAAATGTGTAGATTTGTGAAAATCCAAGATTCATGTTACATCCCAATATGTTTACTCAGTTTCATTTCACTCTTCTCATACTAATTACGAATAAAATATACAAAAAAATTACTTATAATTTCGATGATCCTTAACTCCAAGTGGCAATTTTAATGTTAGCTGAATATTTACATTTTTTTTTTTTTTTTTTTTTTTTTTTTTTTTTTTTTTTTTTTTTTTTTTAAATTGTTTGAGTTCAGTTGAGACGAATTGAATTTATTTTGCGAGGGCTTGCTCCGGTGGTAATAACAACATTATTTTATTATATTTTCATCTTTATTATATTATTATTATCATGAATACTATCTTATGTACTTTGAGGGTTAAATTCCTCCAGACCTCTACTTTTGCCAATTACGAATTTAAAACCCTTCGGCCTTTTAATAAACTATTCATCACTTCCCACTGTAATACATTACTGCACATTTTCCCAGTTCCGTTATGCAAGACAGTTGAAAGTCGAGTGACCATGTTATCCTTTCCTTTGCATCCACTACTCACTATTATTCGAGCCTATCTATCTTGTAGTTCATGTAATTCTGTTCAGTTTGCATATTTGATTACTTAGTTCATTATACTTCTACAGTTCACTAGTACTAGTCTTGTTGCTGGCATTTATATATTTTTAACTTCAACATTCTCCTTCCCAGTTCTGCCCCCATTAGTTATTGTTTCAGTAATGTTACGCATTTCTTTATTATTTTTCCCATCATTGATCTACTACCTCTCTAACCTAACATAGGCACAATCCTGGGTCACTCATCACTCTTACTGCTTCAGCTTAACAACTTAGGAAATACTCCTTAGCATCTTATATTTATTCATATGCCATGTCTAATAAAACCCCATCTACCAATAGTGTCAACAGGCATAACCCACAAGACAGAACCTTTTACACAAGTAGCACCTTTGTTTACACACTTACCCTCCTCACAATGTGGTTCTACTGTGGCTGGTCATGGTGATTTAGTACCTACATGAGTTGAATGTACTGTGTAACTCGTGTTTCTGTCCATACAATTTCCTGCATCTCCCACTACCACTACTCTGCCGTCCTAAGTGAATCTCCTACAAAGTGAACCTGTATCCTCTATTTCTTGGTACAATGTTGCACTATGTTTGAAAAAACTTGTGACTTGATGGCCTGTGCCTAATTGATCATGATCGCTACTAACTAGTAGCGGAACTATATTCTTCTTCTTCTACTTCCTTTCTTTCTTTCTTTGTATGCTCTTCTCCTACTAACTCTGGTAACCCGTCAAACCTATTTTACCCTACTATTTCTGAAGTGTCCTGTTCCTTTATCTTGTGAATTGTATTTTTCCTAAGACCAGTTACCAGCTCTACACACTGGGCCTGTATATTGCGGGCCTTCACAGGCTGAGCCCATACAGGTTCAGCCTCCACACACTAGGCCTGTATATTGCGGGCATTCACAGGCTGAGCCAATACAGGTTCAGCCTCCACACACTGGGCCTGTATATTGCGGGCATTCACAGGCTGAGCCCATACAGGTTCAGCCTCCACACACTGGGCCTGTATATTGCGGGCATTCACAGGCTGAGCCAATACAGGTTCAGCCTCCACACACTGGGCCTGTATATTGCGGGCATTCACAGGCTAAACCCATGCAGGCTTAACCTCCACAGGCCGAGCCTAAAGGCACCTAACTATTTCATGCATTTTCCTCATTATTTCGATCATCTTCCTTATCTTTGAATCCCTGATATAAAGTGGAAAAAACATGGGGGAGTCCTCATTTATTTCCAAAGTTACCTTTCCAGTACACATCCACTAAAACCACTTAGAGATCCTGATACAACACACATCATTCACCACATACATGTATCAAGTGTCATATTTTTCAAGCGTGCTTTTTTTGAGTACTTTTAATGCCTTTTAAATGAAATTTAAGTAATAAAAAAATTATATTCTCATATTTAGTTGTAAAAGTTGTATAACATAACTATGTGTTTAAAATATTTTACAAAATTACATTAAATCATTATTACTAACAGCTAGGTAAAAAGTACTTAAAAGCCAATAAATACCTACTAAATTTCCGTATCTGGACTGTTTTAAAATGTTGCCTTACAAATAAACATTGATTGTTATTTCTAAAGCAATAAGTGTAGCTGTATTTAGATTTTCCCACTGTTTTCTTATCACTTAAATAATATATTACAATAGAATCATTGCTTATATTGCACAAAATAATAACCATTCCGACACAACATCCAGACGGCACTAAATTTCTAAGCAAGCGTCAGTGCTCCTCAGGTTCCTTATAGAAGACTATGTAATCAGCAAACAATACATTACTGTTGAGAGAGCTGCTGCTGGTATAAATTCTCGCCGGCTGTTCCGCCGGATAAGTTCTTCTGCCATACACGACGTTCCGACGGCTTCTTACACTGTCTTCATCAGGCAGACTGAAAGTCGAAGTTGCTACGGCGACGCCACGTCGCCGACTGGATAGCCACTTCGACTTACTTCCAGTCCACCTGAAGAAGACATTTGAAGAAGCTGTCGGAACGTCGTGTATGCTATTATTGTTGCCTCCGAGATAAATAATTGGCCCTGTTACACAGGGCCGGCGCTAGGAATTTCGGGCCCGGGGTAAAATGAGCGGGCGACCTTTTTTTTAAGCTCTACAAACTGGATTCTGACCTGGGGCCCCTACAGCCGGTGATCAGGGCCCCCATCAGCCGGCGGGGCCCAGGTACATTTGACCCGCTTACCCCTCCCTAACGCCGGCCCTGCAGTGTTTCACGTCAATCAGATGAAAAGGGATTACAACATCCAAGGAAGTAAGAAATTTGGCCGATTGCTTAGAAATTCAGCGCGATCTGGATGTTATTTTGGCTTGGTGCGCTGAGTGGCAACTTACTCTAAATTGTAAAAAGTGCAAGACAATGAGCATAACTAACAAAAAGAATCCAATTGTTCATAAATACGAGTTAAACAATACAGTTATTGATATGGTCGATTCTATTAAATATTTTGGAGTAAAAGTACAAAGGAACATGAAACGGGACATACACATTAATTCGTTAGTAGGTAGAGCAAATTCTAGGCTGCGATTCATAGGTCGAATCTTGAAAAATTGTAATGAACAAACAAAGGAGATAGCGTACAAATCTCTTGTGCGTCCACATTTGGATTATTGTTGTGCCATTTGGGACCCGTTTCATAAGGGGTTGATCGAAAGTAAAGAGAAAGTACAGAGAAGAGCTGCTCGATTCGTGACCGCTTGCTACAGTCCTTATGAAAGCGTCACAGAACAGACTAGTAGATTAGGTTGGGAGTCTCTGGTAGATAGACGACACACGTTTCGTTTAAACTTATTGGAAAACATGTGTACTCCCACTTTCACTTTTGAGTGTAGAGAAATACTTCTTCCACCAACCTATTTGAGTCGGAAGGACAGGAAAGATAAAATTAGAGATATAAGGTACCGGATTGATTCTTATATGAATTATTTTTTCCCTCGTATCATTAGGGATTGGAATATACAGCAAAGAGATTAGCTTTGGTGCTGAGCACCCTCTGCCACCCACAATTTTGTGAATTGCAGAGTATATATGTAGATGTAGATGTAGAACTGCAGGCAGCAAGAAGCAATCTCGTCTGACTGAATTAACTATAAGGGAAAGCTAAGGGTCGCACTCTACAAAGCCGTAATGGCAGACAGCGCGTGCCCCTACACTAGGATTTTTTTTTTTTTTTTTTTGCTATGGCTTTACGCCTCGTCGACTACTAAGGTCATTAGAGGCGGGATGGGACTCGGGATAAGGAACGGGAAGGAATTCGGCTATGGCCTATTTGAAGGAAACATCCTGGCATTCACCTGAAGTGATTTGGGAAAGCATGGAAAACTAAAATCTCGATACGTGGACGGGTTTCGAACCCACGTCCACGAGGCCAGAGCGTTAACCGCTCACCCACCATGCTCGTCTCCCTACCCTAGGAGGCGCGGGGCCCGTAAGGGAGCATCCACAAACTACGTGGCTCTGTCCAAGGGTGGGGGGGTTTTGGCTGGAAGGCTACGCTGGGCTACGTGAGGGGGGGGGGGTGTTCCGAGCCAGACCACGTAGGTTTCCTCTCATAACATTTTTCACAGTTAAAATGAGGAACAGAACACACAACAGCATGTGAATATTTATTTCCTTTATTTAATTATCTCCGTATGTGATTTACAATAGTCTGACAGGAGAAATCAGAATAAAATGTTTTCTGGAATCATAAGGGGAAAAAGCTACGTGCTACGTTGGCGGGGGGGGGGGGGGTAGATGCAAAAGCCACGTAGGGCTACGTGTGGGGTAGGGAGGGAGGGGGATTCACAGGAGGCAAAAATTGAGCTACCTTGTTTATGCACGCTCCCCAATATTTGCTAACTCCTTATCGTTATATTGGTGTTTTGTTAAAGTATGAGTTCATAGTGATAATGTATTACAGAATTGTCAATAATTGTTAATAGTTTCCTTGCAACCACTCGTGTGAACCAACGATTGAAATAAATCTGATATTTTGTTTGATTATAGATTTTATAGATCGTAATACAGAACTATTGGTGCACTGTTTAGGCACGGTGACACGCTCGCTGGCACGCCTTACAAAGCAGTGAATCTGATAATACCAATATTCCAGAATCAAGTGGTCGCAGTATTTAACATTTACTGTTAGACTACTGAATATATGTTAAATTTAATGTCAACAAAGAAAATGTACTGTCTCTAATAATAAAAAACCAACAACACCAAAAAAAAAAAGAGAGTAGGCACAGCAGCAGCAGTGATGAAAGTGACGCTGTATAAAACATGTACGCAGCTGAGACGCCTGGCAAGAGAGACAGCTGAACGTTTTCCATATGCGCTGCCTGCGGACAATAAGAGTCACGTGGCAGGATAAAATGAGCAATGAGAGTGTTCTGTCTACCACGAAGTGTCACAGTATTACTGTCACCTTAAAACAAAGACGACTCCGCTGGCTTGGCCACGTCCATAGAATGGACCCTGAGAGACTACCACGGAAAGTCATGCTCAGTCAGATTGCTAATATCAAGAGACCTGTAGGGCGCCCGATGCTAAGGGTTAAAGGCTCCTGCAAATGTGATTTGGAGAGCTTCGGCATGCGCACTTCTGACTGGGAAGCTTGCGCCAGCACGAGACACTTATGGCGTCATCGTATCACCACCGGCATGTCCAAATATGACAGAAAATGATTGGATAAAATAAAGCTGAAAAGCTTCGTAACAGAGAAGTACTTCCACCGGATCCATCTTTCGTGTGCGATAGATGTGGCAAAATTTGTCGCGCCGCCATCAGACTATTCAGCCACAACAGAAGATGCGATGCATTCAACCCAAGTGATAGCTGAGTCGCTACAACTATCATCTGTGAAGATTCTGTGGCCAATATATATATATATATAATGTTCACAGATATTTCTTATTTTCTGTGTAGAATATTATTTTTGTAATTTTAAAGACCTGAAAATAAAAAGTATTCTTAATTTTGATTCTCTCTTCAATTATTATTGTTTTAGTTAGCGAGTCTTCGGATTTTTGTACCCAATCTACGGAAATTTTAGCGGCCATCTACGTATATTCAAAGCCAAGGGGCTGGCAGCACTGACACCAACGGACCTGTATCGGATGGAGAGCTATTAAAATGCTAAAAGTTTTATAATAAGTTTATTGTAGATGAATTGACTCTGCTCTAAGCGTCATTGTTGCTTGGAACCACTACATTGGCTCCTTTGACTACAATATATTTGTTCTTAATAAACATTTCTTGAAACCATACACACAGTAAAAATATAACACATGAAATTAAGAAGTTTTATTTATTTATAGACTTCCCAGAGCTAGAAGCGTCGTGGAAAAAAATTTCGGTATTCTGGCATCAGGTTTCCAAGTATTCCTGATATTCAAAATGTTGATAAAATAATAATGGCCAGTTATCTATTACATAAATATTTCCATCAATTTGCTTCCTGGCATCTCCATTTCTGTGTAGTTTGCCGGAAATATCCCACCAACACAGAAAATTTACCGAAATAACTACGGTTATCGTAGAGTTCCTGAATTACATTTGTGCTGATACACGTCATAAATAAAGAATAGTATGTTTCTTTTTTGTTGTCCGTGATTCCTCGGCGCTGTATCTCGACAGAGCGCGATTCCCTGTAATCCCGCTCCTCAGCGGTGTCAGAATTCTGTCTCGCGGTGCATTGTGGTCTCTGCCTCGTCAGGGGGCGGCCCCTCCTCTGGTGAGACTTCGTGAGATCTGGTCGGATCCCCCCTGCTAACGACCTCGTAGACTTTTAGCTTGATTAGCTCTCCTGCTTCCAAGACCGGTTATCCTCCCACCCCTAAGGTCGGTTTCCGCGTGGTTTCTAGACCATATACCCCCCTAACCCTAAAGCTGATATTCGCGTCATTTGTAGACCTTTTCTTGGCTCCACTGTCCTTGAAGAATTTCATAACCTCACGTGAGATTTCCGTTGACCCTCCCCCCCATTCCCCTTGACGTGCTTTCGCCAATTTCCCCCCCCCCCACCATTTCATCTCACGTAATTTCCTTTGAACAGTTATTCCGTATTGCCTGTACACCCATTTCTTTTTTTCTGTTACTTCGATTGAATTATTCTAAGCAGGAATTTATTTGAGATATTATTGCCCATTGGAAGCAATACATTTCCTATCGTCTTGTAAGATGACAGCACTTTTGACACAGGATGTGTCTGGTTGGAATCAAGAGTAGACACGTTTTAGTGCAATACACGATTGAGAAGTATTTAATTCATTTACAACTAATATGAGTAATATACTTTAAACTAGTTTCATGATGTGTATGAAGTTATCATGTGTGTGTGTGTGTGTATGTGTGTTTGTTTGTTTGTTTATTTGTTTGAGAGGAATAAGCGTCTTCAATTTTTTCTCGAGATACAGAGGATATCTCTTGACACTATTGCTGTATTTCAAAAAAAAAAAAGAATTACCTGGTCAACAGGAAGTATTTTAAATCCAAACAATCGTATAAACTGGTTGTTTCAAGTCATAGAAGTGTTTACTGGAAGCTTATTTCATGACAGTTATTCCACACAGATTTCATTTACTGAGAATCATTTCGATTTTATTAAAAAAAAAAAAAACGACTATTCGCTGTTCCGCCGCTGTCACCGACAGAGCATTCGTGTCCTCGCTCGCTGGCAGCCATGACGTCGTGTTTTCACGGTGCAATGTTAGTTACGATATTCTCTCAACAGTGTCTGTAAGGCCATTTTTTAAATATAAAGTCCAATCCTGAAATACATTTATGTGTAACATTGTAAGGTGACAAAGTCCCTTACACTTTAAATATTGTGAATAAATTTTGTTAAAAGTTAATTAAATATTAGTTGTGTTGTGTTGTGAATACAAATGTGTTAAATTGTTATGAAAAAATGATAAAGATAAACGTATATTTAAGTGCCAGAATATCTATGGACAATGATTATCAATGATGATGTATATCTTTGGAGGAGAAGACAAAGAAAATATGGCAAGGGTATGGATGAGAATAAAATATATCTGGTAAGTTGTTGAGTAAAAAGGAATGTAAGAAGTGTGTTTTGACCCTTGTGAATATAAATAAAAGTGTTTTTTCGAGTGTTACTTCAAAGAATTCGTTGTCTAGATATTTATTATTGGTTTGTTTCTGAACTGTGAATGGAAATAATCAGCCGGTTTCAGCAGCTTAGATTACAGCTTGAAGATGGGCAGATTACATTTACCTAAACCTAAATACAGGAAGAGGGGATCTTACAATATGCACCTCAATAAGTTACCACATGAACCCAAAGTTATTCCCTATCAGCCTGTAATGTTTTCCAGCGCTAAGCGCAAAACGAAAATGTTTCCCAAAATTAATAGTTTATCTGTGGTTCTTTCAAATTCTTATAGTTCTGGCTTTACGCCTCATAGATGTCGAGACAATTAGAGGCGGGGAAAGACTTGAGGAATGGGAAGGAATTCGGCCTTGGCCTTTTGAAGTTTGGAGTGATTTGGGGAAAGCACTGAAAACTCAAATCTGGATGCCCGGGCGGGGATGCGAACCCACGTCCTCCCGAACGCGAGGCCAAAGCGTTAACCACTCACGCACCACACTCGGTCCTATTACTTTTGTAACACAACAAATTAAGCCTCTATTCAAGATCCATTCAGAAACAAATACGGGACGATACATCGGCCAATAAAGGTAGAAATAAGCTGAATTAGATGGTGGAAATGTTAGGGTAATATATTTGAAGGAAGCTTCATCGCGTAGCGTAATATTCACCTGGCCGCTCCAAGAATCGACCAACTGCAGAAATTCACCATTACTGACGCACGGCTTCATTACCCTCGGCACGAATATGCCACCAACGTTTTGTGTGTTGTAATCGCCACGGCAAAATGCTAATAAGAAGTCTGTGAAGAGCGCCCACACAATTATCGAATTTGTCTCACGTGATATAATATCCTAGTCAGTGCAAAATTTATAGGGGTAAAACTGTAATTTTGTAATGGAAATATTAATTTGTGCCTGCCTACGAATTGTGTATCAATGGAAGGACATCATAATATTTTCAGTATGAAAATCGTTTATTTTTTTAAGTGTTGTTATTGAAAAATACGTGAAACTTCTGCAGAAAAATTAGTTTTTATTTTGGAAAATTTATGAAAAAGCAATTTTTAATTCAACAAATACCACACATTGCTGAAGAGAAATGCGTGTAGGAAAGAAAATGTGTTGGTGGGTATCGAACTCCTGACCTGTTGCCTGATAGTGCCGCTTATTCCCCCTGCTGCTGTACACTCTGCATGTGAAGTATTACCATCTTTGGTTTAAAATGAATGGCCTTATGATGACGTGTTAGTACATTCCGCATACCGTTAGTTCGTTCTGTGAAACCCATATAACTGGATGCCTATCGAGATTGGATACAAATTTTCGCCTGATTACTGAGGAATAACGATGCTCGATACGACAAAAACGGCAGCTACTAACACAGAAAAAATATACTTGTCGTGTTTGTATTGGTGCGCTCAGCTGTTTGGCCCGAATGCTTGCCACCTGTTGCTCTCCTAATAAACAAATCTGTTACTGTATGTTTACCATGTTTTAAAACACTGTCACGAACAGTAAACATTATTCGTTGCTGTTATTGACATTCTTGTAAGCCTTGTTTAGTATGGGAATGGCCCAATAACAGCTTAGCTTTTGCGGCATTCTTCATCTAGCGAGACACATTTTCTAGGAAGTAACTCATTGTCCATTTTCTAAAAACGGCTACTGGTTCACTTGCACTTAACTCTTTGTATCTACCAAACAAAATGGCGCTAAACGGCACAAACGCCCAAAATGCAAATTTCGAATTCTACGACGGATGATATAGCTGTAAAATCTGCGTCATTTAGAAGTAACGAAATTCTGCAAAGCTCGGTGTCTCTCCTGCGTCACCGTTTGTCTATTTTTGAAACCAGGTTAAAATTATAGGCGCAGTTTGTGGTCTGTGCGAGCATAAGCTGCTAATGTTCTTTTAGCAACAGTTGTCAACGTGGCCTCACATTTCCGTGTCGCCATGTACCGAACAAATTTCAATGTAACAATCGTCCCAAGAATCAGTTTATAATGGATTACTTTTTAATTTGATTTTTATATCGACATTACAGATTTTCTCATAACTAAAATTCTAAATTCATCACTAAGCATAAATTTCACGTTTAATAACGGACAAATAACTTCCATTTTATTAGGAACATTTAGCAACACAGCATCTGCTCAAATATTTGGACCAACCTTCATCTAAAACGACCTACTTTTCTGGATCCAGCGTTGTGGTATATTAATTTTAATACTAATTTCATAATACAAATCAGTTTGGAGGTACAGAATTCGTTTCTTGTCGGTTACTTTATTTATTGTGGACCTTAAAAAACAGTTAAAAGTAGAAACAGATCAGCACTGTTTGGAATTTGTGCTTAAGCAATGTTGGTAGCCCTGCGGCTGTTCCGCTCCCTGCTTTTTTTCCCCAGGCAGCCTCAATCTGTTTGCGTATTTTAGTTCATTATTTTCAAAGTTACACTGGACCTATAACGACTTTGATGAGTGAAAATTTCAATGTTTTAAGTACATCATCTCTATCGTCAAGCATTACACGATAGTCGTCCAAATTAAAGAAAATTCAGTTTTACTGATAATGAGCGCTCTGGCTGTTCAGTTTAGTGTGCTAACCACTCTCCCCCCCCCCCCAACTAGCCGTCACGTGTTGCATAGTTCACTGGGTTTAACCATGGAGCAAAGAAAAGAGAGGAGACCACGTAAGTGACTTTCTACATACAGCAACGTGAAGCCGAGAGGAGAGCGGTGGGATGGGGAGGTCGCCATATTGGTCGGGCCAAAATGTATATGGAACAGAATAATTACTTCGTTTTTAAATTTCGCATTACTAAAAATGAAGTTTTATGGGGTCACATTTATAAATAACCCAATTGATATTATCTACAAACATTACAATCTTATACATATATATATATAAAAATAGACGTGTTTTTTCCTATATTTCACTTTTCAGTCACCACTAACTAGCACAGATCACTGGTCTTTGTGTGTGGAAGTAGCATGGAGATTCCTGTCATGCACAACGTTGGTCGAATGCCGATAGCTGTGGGTATGTGGGAGATATAATGATTAAAGTTCGCCAATGCAGGGCGCTTTCATATTTCGACCAAAAATTTGTATCTCCGTATACTTCTCTTTCCTGCCACAACTACATAACATAGACCTTTCAGACACTGTGGAAGTATGGGAGATATGGTGGTTGAAAGTAGCCGACCAAGGATATTTTCGCATTTCGACTGTCTCCGCATATGTCACTTTTCTGCCACAACTACATAGCATAGAGCATTGGTGTTTGTTAGTAGAATCGTATCTCCTGTAGTGCACTATGATTGTTAGATGTCGGTAGCTATCGGGGTGTGGGAGATATGGGGGTTGAAAGTGGTCTACCTGTTGCAATTTCATATTTCTGCCAAAGACGCATGTGTCATGGTGTATCACTTTCAGCGAAAACTGTCGATCACAGATCACTGGCGTTTGTGTGTGGTAGTAGCACAGAATCACCTTTCGATCACAACAGCGGCTGAATTTCAGTAACTGTGGGAGTGTGGGAGATATGGTGGTTGAAAGTGGCCGATCAAGGATATTTTCAAATTGCGATGAAAGACATGTGTCTCCGCATATGTCACTTTTCTGCCACATCTACATAGCATACAGTAATGGTGTTTTTGTGTGGTAGTAGAATCGTGTCTACTGACGTGCACTATGGTGGTTAGATGTCGGTAGCTATGGGGGTGTGGGAGATATGGTGGTTGAAATTGGTCGACCTGCGGCAATTTCATATTTCTGCCAAAGACGCATGTGCCATGGTGTATCACTTTTAAGCGAAAATTATATATCGCAGATCACTGGCATTTGTGTGTGGTAGTAACACAGAGTCACCGATCGATCACAACGTTGGCCGAAATTCGGTAACTGTAAGAATGTGTGAGATATCCTGTTTGAAAGTGATCGATCATGAATATTTTCGTATTTCATCCTTAGACTTGTGTGTATCCGTAAATTTTACTATGCTGCCGGAACTACATAGAGCAGATGACTGGCATTTGTGTGTGGTAATTGCATCGAGTCTCCCATCGTGCACTATGGTGGTTAGATGTCGGTAGCTGTCAGTATGAATTCTTTACAAACACGAACGAAGTCGTGGGTACCAGCTAGTATAAGAAAAAAAAATCTACTAAAAATATTTATAGGAATTTTGTACACCAATAACTTTTTTACATGCTTTATATTAGGTTGACGTCTATGTATGTATCTATGACTGTAAGGGAATTTTACAACTCCATTTTGACCCACTTCCATTTCCGAGCCGTTTGTAATTTCGCTCACATATTAAGAACCGGTGACAATACAATAATTTTATAACTATGTCCTGCTATTCTCATTACTTTGACAGTAACATCAGAGAGATGGTTGAATTTCGCAAATTTAATTTTAACACAATTCCAGATGTCCAATTTGTCTGAAAATTTGCTAATGTATTAACTCATTAAAATACCATACATTCATAGCTAAGTCTTGATACTCTAGTTACTTTGTCAGTCACAACAGAAATATTTTGCACTCGTTTTAACAATCATTGACAATACCATGGAGGAAAGAAATATATGGAGACGACGCAAGAGACCTTCACTACGCATTGAAGTGAAGCCGAGCGGCGGAGGAGTGGGGGACTAGGCTGAACCCATACAGACACGGTGTAAAATTTCAAATGTTTTTACTGGGTTAATTAATAACAGTTAGTGAGGTTATTACAACGCTACACTTTGACCTGCCTCACGGAAGCATCGGTACTTCGTAAGTTTATTATTTTACCTTGGTCGCCACCAGCTGTTTGACGAACGTACTAATAATACTTACAATTCTCTGTGATGTTAAGAACTCACTAGTTCACAGGAATTTGTAATAAGCAAGACACACTCACTCATAGGAAGTATTAAGTCGAACAACTTTTTATTATTCCAACGATTTGTGTCTTATATTAGTACTCCGACCACCAACTGGAATTATTTATCACTTATCCGAAGATTGCAAGTTCTTTATGAGTGGAAAGTTTAATCACGAGATACTCTCCTTCAAACAGCAACATATTAAATGTCTGTACCACAATTACCAGTTCACAACCGCTCATTAACAGTTCTCCAGGAACGTCTCACTGTATTTTCACACCATATGGCTTGTCTTACGTTAGCGACGTCAAGCCAATATTCATTTCCCGTCGCGGACGCTCGTATTACGTATCCATACGCCCGAATATTTCTTTCCGAATCTACCGAAAACACGTACACGTCGACACACACACTTCCCGCCACACGTAACACTTGACTACTCCTCTGCCACAGAGGTTAGACCCTCGCGGTATATCGATAATCGATATTTATACAAAGATTGCAAGTCCAATGTAATGTTACAACCCCTTCCAGGTCTCTGTTTACAAATGTGAACAAACAGTGAACAATTTAAACAGAAACCGAGAAACACTCGAGGTATGATTGGGTTGTTACCTTACTGCTCATAGGTATAAATTCACATAAACGATTACACTCTTGTACAAAGTAGTTGGTGGTCGGTACTCCTCAAACAAAATTACATTTTAATGGTTACAACTACATCTAAGAAGCAAATACAAATTCCATATATCATAGACAAACAGTTGTACATACAAAATAGCCAACTGGTTCTCTTTCAAAGCATAATGTCCTTCATTGCTGTTATAGAGTCAGCTGTTCGTTCCCAAACTTAACCTTTAACACAAACTGCACCACACGAAAACATGAAAAAAAATGAAATTCACACGCTGGTTATGGGGCCACTCACTTCGTCACTGTGGACGGCCTACTGCAAGGACCTAGATAGCGCACGATTAGGCCACTAGCCACCGGGTTAATATCACCACCGAGCTTCTTACATTAGTTTTATGGTTCACAAGAAAAGGAAATGCCCGTTGGCGATAAAGGTCATCGACCTCCCGACACGTGTGAAGTACAGTAATGAGTTGGTCAACTTGAAAACAACCTAACAACTAAGATACATATATACAGAAAAAACTTATTTACAACCTAAACTATTTACAAAAGGGAGGTGGAGGGTTTCATGGGGTGTTCAGGATGCACATCACCCCTAGGCACTCCCTTCTCTTCCCCCATCCTGAGTTGTAGTCTTGAAAGGTTTCAACCAATACCCTTTTTGTCCTCTATTCTTCTTCCACCCAGACCACTTTCTGTCTTGTTTACTTTTCCACCCCTTTCAGGGCAATCACTCTTCACTTGCACCTCGATTCTTTCCAACATCTCGAGAGCTTCCATAATATCGTTTGTCTGGAGACTGACGAAAATCAGCTGAGTGAGTTCTGGCAATCTGGCCAGGATTATCTCAACATGTCTGTGAATCATCCCTACTTCTCGGTCATCTGCAGCAATTTGAGAAGGCGGATAAGTTTCAAAATTGTCTAGAAAATCTACTGGGTGCAGTTTTCCTGAGTCCTCAGACCTCTCGTGTCCACTATTCTCTTCTAGTGGGTCATAACCTTCCTCTTCTTCTTCACTATAGTCTGGTGCTCTATTCCTTTCTTCTTCATCACCTTCTGTGTCTTCGCTGTCTACCCCTTCCATGACTTTTATTACATTCGACGAATGGGAGCTCGTCTCCACCTGTTTGGACCTTATCGGAGGTGTGATCTCTGTCTTAGAGGTGCTGCTGTCCCGCAGAACTCTAACATTCTCTTGACTGATATGAGTCCCTTTGATGATCGCAGCTTCCAGGGCATTGTAGTGGTCTGCCATTGCAGCTCTTAGATCCTTGAGCTTCTCTTCCAAAGAGTGACTTTGACGAACGTACTAATAATACTTACAGTTCTCTGTGATGTTAAGAACTCACTAGTTCACAGGAATTTGTAATAAGCAAGACACACTCACTCATAGGAAGTATTAAGTCGAACAACTTTTTATTATTCCAACGATTTGTGTCTTATATTAGTACTCCGACCACCAACTGGAATTATTTATCACTTATCCGAAGATTGCAAGTTCTTTATGAGTGGAAAGTTTAATCACAAGATACTCTCCTTCAAACAGCAACATATTAAATGTCTGTACCACAATTACCAGTTCACAACCGCTCATTAACAGTTCTCCAGGAACGTCTCACTGTATTTTCACACCATATGGCTTGTCTTACGTTAGCGACGTCAAGCCAATATTCATTTCCCGTCGCGGACGCTCGTATTACGTATCCATATGCCCGAATATTTCTTTCCGAATCTACCGAAAACACGTACACGTCGACAAACACACTTCCCGCCACACGTAACACTTGACTACTCCTCTGCCACAGAGGTTAGACCCTCGCGGTATATCGATAATCGATATTTATACAAAGATTGCAAGTCCAATGTAATGTTACAACGGGGTATATGTAAAAAAAAACTCAAGGGGACTCTAGGATAAACGTAACGCCACAATCTGGTGGTGGATTATTATGTAACTCGATGAAACAAATAAAAAATGAAGAATCAATTTTTTTGATAATATGCTTTTCGAGATATTCTGTCTCAAACTGAAATGGTTTTGGTTGAAATTAAGAAGACAAAATTCGTCAAATTCAAATTTGATGGCGGATTCTTATTTAAAAAGACGAGACAAATAAAAAATAAAGAATAAAAATTTTCAATATCTTGCCTAGTTCTCGAGATATACTGTATCAAAAGTGAGGTTTCTTGGGTTGAAATGCAGAAGAAAAATTATGCAAAAGACAAATTTAATGATCGATTCTTATATAACACGACGAGACAAATAGAAAAATATGAATAAAATTTTTCGATATCTTGCTTAGTTTTCGGGATATACTGGGATTGGGTTGATATGCGGCCTGGACTAAAAATTAATTCTGCCAAAGCCACAATGATTACAGGGTGGACATGCAGAATGGATATTTAAGTTTTTTTACTACCACTTGTGGTTAGGTTGAAATGTGACCTAGACCAGGATAAAAATAGTTATCTAATTACTATACATCATAAGCTTAATTGTGAGTAGATGAAAGTAGATTACATCGTGATACACGTATTATCACTCACATGGTTCTCATGATATTACTAACAATTATAGATAAATTCTTTGTCCCTTATGCGACAACAAAATCATTCAGGTACAGATTGCGTTTAGACTTAACCAAAATCTCCATTAAATTTAATTGCCGCTATAGAATCAAACTATGTAGACACACCACAAACGTGTATTTGAATCGCAAACTGTATTTGCGGTAACAACATCGTTTGCTTCATACCGAGCGGGGCGGTGTAACGGTTAGCGTTCTCGCCTCGCATTCGGGAGGACGGCGGTTCGAATCCCCGTTCGGGCATCCAGATTTGGGTTTTCCATGGTTTCCCCAAATCACTACAGGCAAATGCCGGGATGCTTCCTTCAAAAGGCCATGGCCGAATTCCTTCCCATTCCTTGCGCCCCATTCTTTCCCGTCTCTAAAGACCTCGATGTTAAAAAGAGACGTAAAGCAGTTAAAAAATAAAAAATAAAGTTTGCTTCATCAAGATTCCTAGATTGCATAGCATAATTTAACACATTTAATTTCATCATAATCTGTCAGTATAAACTGTAACGTGAAAAAAAAGCGCAATACTAAATTAACTGAATCGCAATGTAAAATACACCCCTTTAAATCACATTTTCAACACTTGTTAAAAAGTAATGCTAGTCTATTATGTGCAAAATAGGAAGGTTTGCTGATTTTCTACACTAAACAAACAAAAATTTGAGAACAAAGTCATCCCATTGAGAGCTATGACTAAATATTTATAGACATGCACCAAAGTTTACAGTTCCCACTGCCCACTTCAACTACAATAATTTCAATGCAACTTACTTATGAAATGATATTCCAGGTTCTTTCCTCTCTTGCCTATTTGTGCAACCGTATGCAACACAAGATGGCATTATTAAACACTTATACACATTACAAAATGAAATAATCAGAACATCAGACTCAGTGTGAACTCGGCATTTGTTTGGGTTCACAATACCGCTACCGCCGCCACAGCGCATGCGCGAGAGTTTAGAGCCTGTTTCACTGATTTAACGTCACTTCTCCTCCATATATTTCCTTCCTCCATGGACAATACAGTAGTCTCTTAGCAACGTCCTGCTACTCTCATTACTTTGACAGAAACAACAGAACAATGGTTGCATGCAATAAAATTTTTCATTCAGTGTTCACCCACTTCCTTACGTCCGAATTGTTTGAAATTTCGCTCATTTGTTAAGAGCCAATAAAATTTAGTAATTCCACTCTCACCACATTGTCAGTAACAACTTAAAATTGGTTGAATGTAAGGAAAGATTAAGTTCATTTTTCACCCACTTCAGAAAGTCTGAATTGTCTGATTTTTTGATCACAAATTAGGAAACAGATGACAATCCAATAATTACATATCTATGACTTGGTAATATCATTACTTTGACAGTAAGAACAGTAAAGTAATTCAACCATCTTATAACAGATGGGGCTCATTTTCGCCACCTTTCCGCATCATCCTTGGTGGCTCAGTTGGTTTAGGGGCATGACTGACAAACAGACATTCCCTGCTCGAATCCCGGTTTCGGTTGGAATTTTAACAGTTATTATACGTGGCAAAGATTAGGATAACCCATGGTTCAAATTTCACGTTAAACTGCAGCCGCGACATTAGTGCACTAGCGTGGCAATTCGAGAAACCTTCATTATTTGGCGGCTGGATCCTTCGGAAATTTCCTGGCCAATTTCGCCATATGCATATAATTTAATTACCAACTTCCAGGCATCTTAGTTTTTCGAAATTTTGCTCACGTATTAAGAATAATTAACAACACAATAATTTCATAACAATAATCTGGTATTCTCATTACTTTGATAGTAACAACAGAAAAATGATTTTGTTGCGGAACCTTTTGCCATGCACAATTGATTCTTTGATACATCTGCTACAATGGTGTCGGCTGTCGCTTAATGTGATGTTAATTAGTGGGTATACGAAACTTTGTTTCCAATTACTTCGTACTATTATAGAAGAGTGGTCTTATTTATTCTACTATTGGACCTATGGTGGGGTTGACCGTTAAATTGTATATTACTCGTGGGAATAATAATTAAAAATGAAGCTACAATACAGATAAAAAGAGAGATTGGCGAAAAAAGCCAACAGTAAGAAACATACTATTGAAACAATCTGAACTAAAAATTTAAAAATAAAATTTGTCTTTTAAAAACTTTCATAGTAATGTGAACTAAAAGGTTAAAAATAATATTTAAATATAAAGATTTTGTTTAACAGCGATAGGATGTCCCACAATTCAGGATAAATTAATTTTTTGAATAAGCTTAAAGAATAGTCACTGATTACAAAAATAACTTTAATGTAAAAAAAAGTGTGGTGTGCTCTCAAGATAACTTTTGACAAAGACTCTACCTTACAAACATCGAGTGACAAAAAATATAAGACAACTGATATAGCAAACAAATAACAATCAATCATGAATTCAGTTAAAATTACATCACACTGTGGTCAGGCGTTTTATATTAATTCGGCAAATAAACATTCGAAATTTTTATTATGGCGGATGTCATAAAGACAAATGTCATTTAATTGTAGCACATACAGTATAACCAATAATGAAAGAGAATAATACTCATACTTGATAAAAAAATTACTGAATTATTGTATACATAAATACCAGTTAAATCCTTACATCAAACGAAAAATTAATTTTTATAGATATTTATTTCAAACTTAGCAAAAAGAAAAGAAATAAAACACCTGTATTAAGTTTTAATGTCATACAATTTTATCTGAGTACACTGACTTAAATTGTAAATTCAATAATTTGAGAAATGCAAATTTCTATTACATGAAATACAGCAGAGTATTGTTGGCATAAATAAACTATTATATTTTCCAGAATATAATTCTTTTTACACAATTTGCCATAAAATTAACACAGTTCTATTTTACTAAGTAAATAGTTTTCAACAGATATTTCAACCAAATTTTCCATCACCTTGATGGATTTTTATGAGAACCATACATTATAAGATAGGGTGCAAAATCATAAGAAAATTAAAATGGAATTTCTGCTGATACAGATGGATTTTACTACATAGTTAGGTCACTAATGTTACAATACCCCTTTGGAAAGGAAAGGGTGATGTACTAGACTGCTCCAACTAACGATTGATTCACCTACTTCACCATACAATGACGATCTTTAAGTGTATTGTGGGTGCAAGCCTTCCAAGCATAGTTAAGATTGCTCCAAATTAGTGTGGTTCCATGAAAGGCACAGGGATGACTGATGCTATTCATACCACACAACTTTTGATGGTAAGACACATTCAAAAGAGAAAAGCACTGCACATAGCTATTTTACGATCTTGAAAAGGGTTTCAATAGGGTACCTACAGAGCTAATCTCTAATTCACTGAAACGGCATGGGGAACCAGAGGTAAAAATTAGATGCTTCCAGCTACTACATTGTATTGTCATCTGTTATGTTTGATGTGCTGCAGAAAGTTCTGACTCTATTTCCCAATTAGTGTTGGTGTTCATCCAGGATTAGCTTTTTTACCCACTCCTATTTATCCTCTGTCTTTACACCATTACTTGAGAACTGCTCACTCCACACTCCAAGAATACATGCTGATGATATCATAGTCAACTGCAAGTCTCAACAAGAATCTGAACAACAAATCCAATGAAGGAAAACTTCCCTTGATTAATACAGTTTGCACCTTAATGTCTGGAAGATCGAGCACATGGAGTGTGGGGTTCCAAAGGATGGGTCAGTTAATATCAATGGCGTTGAACTCCATAAGTCATCTGACTTCAAATACCTGCGAACAGAACTCTGTTCAGATGGTCAGACACTCGCAAATGTCTGAAACGGAGTCAATGCATTTGGTGTGGACTCCAACCACTGAGAAAATGTGTTAGGGTCATCTGCGATGGTACAGCCATGTACAATACAACAAC
Organism: Vandiemenella viatica; assembly: GCA_031002005.1. NCBI lineage: Eukaryota > Metazoa > Arthropoda > Insecta > Orthoptera > Morabidae > Vandiemenella > Vandiemenella viatica. Next base: position 30,338 of record JARYHS010003835.1, read on the forward strand.
GACACATCAGTGGCAAGAACAGCACTCGACATAAGACTGGAGGGGCAAAGACCATGAGGGACATCCAAGAAACAGTGGCTGGATACTTTATGGGAGGACATGCATCTAGTCAATGTATCACCTGAACATGCACAAGATCAACACAAATGGAAGAATCCACAACAGTAGAACCTGCAATATTGGATTACTGCTAAGAGAAATGGATTTTACCACAATTTACAGGGCTAAGGGTCACTATAAACAATTTTTCTAAAATCTCTACAATTTTAAGGCCATTAACATATAGATTATTTTATGCTATTTGAGGTTTACATTTAATATGTGTATGTGTGTGTGCTAACAATTTTTTCTAGCATAAGGCATCTCAAGAATTTTTTTTATAAGACAGATACAATTTTCTGGATTGTCCACAACTGTATGATTATTTAGCCATATAAATATTGAGCCTTATAGTGTAGCTATGTTATAAATTATAACTTTACCTGACCTATAAACAAATTTAACAAGCACAAAACACCTCATCAGTATATACTCTACATGAATTTTACAGCTAGCTGGCCACTTACAAACTTTTCCTTAACCTTCAGAAATGTGAAGCACCTTGTCTACATATAATTTTTAGTGTGTTACATATCAAAAGCTACAAAAATAAGAATCTCACCACTATGAATACATTTATGTATTGTTATATAACTACATAACTACAGTTCATAAACAATTCTTTAGAATTTTTACAAACATAAGTTTGGTAGTTGACATGGATTCCTTTAATGTTATGTAGCTACAGGATGGTGTAAATAATTTTCTACAAATCCCAAGAATGCTCATCTGAATTAACTCCTTTGTGTATTTTGAACTTGAAGAATCCTTAAACGATTTCACAAAGTTCACAAGTACAAGGACCCTAGTTAGTATGAATTATTTTATGTGCTTTGAAATGACCTGGTTGTGTAAATGATTTTCCACAAATTTCACAAGCATAAGGCCGCTCACCTGTATGAATTCTTTTATGTACTATAAGGCGACTATTGACAGAAAAAGCTTTTCCACAAAATTCACAAGCATAAGGCCGCTCACCTGTATGAATTCTTTTATGTACTACCAAGCAATTAGCATATGTAAACGTTTTCCCACAAATTTCACAACCATAAGGCCGCTCACCTGCATGAATTCTTTTATGTACTACTAAGCGATTAGCCCGTGTAAACGTTTTCCCACAAATTTCACAAGCATAAGGCCGTTCACCTGTATGAATTCTTTTATGTACTACTAAGTTATTAGCCTGTGCAAACGATTTTCCACAAATTTCACAAAAGTGAGGCCGCTCACCTGTATGAATTCTTTTATGTACTACTAAATAATTAGCCTGTGCAAACGTTTTCCCACAAATTTCACAAGAGTGAGGTCGCTCACCTGTATGAATTCTTTTATGTTTTGCTAAGGTTAGCATTAGCAGTAAAACATTTTCCACAAACTTCACAAGAGTGAGGCCGCTCACCTGTATGAATTCTTTTATGTTTTGCAAGGTTAGTATTAGCAGTAAAACATTTTCCACAAACTTCACAAGCATAAGGCCGGTCTTTCTTATGGATTCTTTTATGAGTTATTAGGATGTCAGAATTCACAAAAGGCTCCCCACATATTTCGGAAGTGTAAGGCTGCTGCAGATCATGAGTAGGAATTACTTGATGACACCTAGAAACAAAGTAACATTAGTAAATTTAGCATAATACCATTCCTATAGTTAATAACTAGTGGTTATTGAAAACGCAGAAAAGGTTTTCTAATAAGCTATATATAATATTAAAAGAACTTGTATTTACACACTTACAGCCCCGCAGCTCCAAGATATGAAGTATTATTATTTTATAGTTTTCATGTATTTGGCATTACTTTTCTATTCCCTTTATCTATAGATCGAGTTGTAATCATATATAAAAATAGTTGATTAGCAAGCTTGAGTAAACTGTTGAAAAAATACGCTGTTCAATTTTGATGTCACTCTAATCAGCGGTTCGTTTTTAAGAGCATTTTGAAACTTAAACTTTAATTATAATCACCCTGTAAAAGTGTGCAAAATTCCTTCAAAATCAAATATAAACTGTAGCTTTGTATAAAGAATATTGACAATAATTAAGGGATGGAAAGAGGGAGAGAGATTTTGTTTTTGTAAAACTAATGTGGACAGGTATTTTTCTCTTTCTTTTAAAGTATATATGCAAAGTTTCATCAAAATCGGATAAAAAAATGTGGGTTTACATAAGAAATCAGGGGTGTTAAAAGGGAAAAGGAAGTGGTTTCTGTTAGAAAACTTCTCCATGAAAAATACATATACATGCAAACTTTCATGGCAATCTGTCAAATGGTGTCGACTGTAGCTTTGTGTAAAGAACATTGATAAAACTGCGAGGGGATGTAAAGGGGGAGAGGAGTTGGGTTTTTCTCTTTATTTTGAAGTATATACGTGTACAAGGTTCCAACAAAATCACATAAAAAGTGGTATATTGTATAAAAAATTAAGGGTTGTAATAAGGGGGTTGGAGTAGGTTTTTTTAATTTTTTGGTCATAAACCTTCTCTATAAAAATGAAATGCATGTGTCAACTTTCATCATGATTGGTCAAATAGTGTCAACGTCTATTAATCTCGGATATACTAACATCCTCTTGTAAATATAAGATTTAATGTTAAAATGGCATAAACTCTATATACAAACTAGGATCACTATGTTAGGTTTAATATCATTATTTGTAGTTTGTATTACTTCCGTTATGCAGTACAATAGTTTAGTTATTCAATAAATTTAATTTGAACTTCTGTGCAGCAAAAATTCAATCACTTTATTGAATATGCTTATCAAGCATACAGAGATCAAAGTCATTTATTTTAGTACCATCTCAGTTGGCAAGATTTTAGTTTTTATAGTGCATTATAATTGCATAAATTGTTTTAATGTATCTCTAAATGATTAGGCAGCAAAAGCAGAAACAGCCTGAGTAATTATTGAGTTATAACAGCTAACAAAAACATAAGGCATAGTGAATTTGCTATAGAATATAATACGAGTATATTCTAATAACACTATAGATTGTGTTGTTACAACTCTTACATTGTAAATAGCCTGTAATACAAATAAATATTAGGATCACTGAAATGATTTTAATAAATGAGATTATATTTTAAGTGTATTATGCTGTATTTAAAGATTATTAATTAATAAGTTTATTGCCAGTGTTACATTGTAATATAACTCTTTTCAATAAAGTCTTTTATAGTGTAGAGTATTAATACAATGCTTTACAGGTAACATGCCCTGTGAACACTCTGTTTCTGCATGATATTTCGGGGATATAGTTTTCCCATGCCATCTTCTACATAAGTACCAGACATGCCAAATGCCTTGTACCTTTCTAGCCTGCCAGGTGGCCAAGTTCTCAAAATCAAAGCTTAACTGCTTAGAATATATGAGCAAATTACCCAATCAGCTATACTTAGTACTGGAAACTGGAATGTTTTCCCTCAAATTAATTTGTATGGTGTTTTCTCAATATGGACACTAACTGTTATTAGTGTCATTTCATTTATGCTGCCTTGATGACAGTGGCATATTATATCTATAATTACCAATGATCAATACAGATCTATTATAATTTCTAGTTTTAACCATCTTCAGACCTTTAGAATCAATCTTTTCTAGCCACTATATATCAACCAAAGCACATCTGAGAATTCAGCTGTCAACATTATGAGATAAATGATGTCAGTCACTAGCTAGATACTGCTTCACTATAGACACCTGGTATAAATGAAACTAAAAGTTATTAATAATCAAATGTGCTAATCATAGTTTATACAAACATATCATGCTATTACACTCAGCCACATTATAATTAAAGATCAGTTGTTATCAAGGGGAATTTCACAACTTTTTTGTGTGTAGTTAGCACAAAGCCTGACTGTCTATTAAGGATCCACATATCCTGTGATGAAACTGTGTACTGTGTAATACTATAGGAATTAAATAAAATCAGTTTAGTAATCTGCTCAAATTAAATTCCACAGTGTTTGAGGAAATCATTTCAAATGATCCTTAGTCCAAGCAGCTCTTTTTATTCTCTGTAAAACAATAGCCTAAAGTGAAATATAATTTCATAAGTATCTGAAAGAAGCCTCTACCATACTGGGTATTAATAAAAGAATTGTGTAAAATCAACTCCATAAATATCCACTGTATGTAGAAAAATATATACACAGTAATATCTGACTGAATCATAAAAAAAAAGGCTAAATAGGCCTACTGACTGGATCAGTAATATTCTAATTATAAATTGTAACAGGGATGTACTGGTTATTAGCTGCTTCCTACCAAATGTCAATCTCTCCTTCATGTGGAGCACGGATGAGGCTCTGGTGACTGAAATCCGGTAAAGGAGGATAAATTAGAAATAATCAATTATTCCTAGAAACAGGAAGCCACTAGATTAAAGACCCTAAGGGTATCCCAAAGATATGTAATCCTCTTAAATTACAAATAGAATAATGGTTTCTTCCTGGGTAAAATATTCCAGAGGTAAAATCACCCTCCCCCCCCCCCCGATCTGATATCCAGGTGCAGACTGTTCAGGGAGGAGTCACTAGAATGGATAGAAACATTCTACAAGTAGGAGCGAGAAATGTTAGAAAGTCTGAATAGGGCAGGTAGGTTAGAAAAATTAAAAAGGGAGATGGAACGACCTAAGTTAGATGTAATTGGGACTAGAGAGAATACCTGGAAGGATGCACAGGATTTGTGGTCTGAGAACACAGAATAATCAATACAAAAGCTGTAGGTGGAGTTACTGGTGTAGAATTTGTAATGAATAAGAGAACAGGAAAACGGGTGAGATTAGTGACAGAAAGATTTTGAAGAAGGTAGAAACTATGCCTGCTCCAGTCACATTAGTATAAGTGTATTATGCCAATGTCACAAGGAAGATGATGAAGAAACAGGGAAAACATACACTTAAATTGAAGAATTAATTGAAAATATGAAACGGGAGGAAAATCTAATAATCATTGGTGAATGGAATGTGGTATTAAGAGAAGGAAAATAGGGTAATACTTTTGGGAATTTTGGTCTAGGGGAAAGATATGAGTGAGGGAGCAGGTTGTTAGAATTTTGTAAAAAATATAAACTTGTCACTGACAATTTAAGAACCATGTATAAAAGGTCTATATGTGGAAATGTCCAGGCGATACAGGTAGATAACAAATTATATCATGGTCAAACATACTCAGGAATCAAGTTCTAGACTGTATAGCATATCCAGGAGTAGACATAGACTAACCAAAATCTGATAGGCTGAAGTTCAAGCAAATTAAGAAGCAATACTTACAGAACAGACTTAAAGTAAACAGACTCAAACAGGAGGGAAAAATTTGCAAAGATAGTAGATGTGGGGCAAAAAATAACTCTAATGGACTTCAACTAAGGATAAAAGGAATGAGGAGAGAAATAATCAAAACTTGTATAGAAACATTAGGCTTTAGGGAACAAACCACCTGCAAACCTTGGACCACAGAAGTATCTTCGGAGTTGATGGATCAGAGAACAAGGAACAAAAATGCGTACGTTGACACAGGGAGTAAGAAATACAGACAATTTAGAAATCAAATAAACAGTAAATGCAAAAAAGCAAAAGATAAAAGCATGCAAGAAAAAAGTGAAAAAGTAGAAAAGGAAATGGTCATAAGTGAAATAGATGTGGCATATAGGAAGATAAACATAATTTTGGAGATATAAAGAAAAGAGGTATAAACATAAAATTTGCAGATGGGAAACCATTTAAGTACAGAAGATAGAACAAACCAAAGGAAGGTATATACAGAGAAACAGTATGACGGTGTTGATTTAAACAACAGTGCATTGAAAAAAAAGGTGATGTCAATTTTGATGATTCACACAATTTGATTGAGCTTTGAATGATTTGAAAACAAATGAGGCAGTCGGGATAGATGAGATACCTGCAGATCTCTTAAAATCCCTAGGAGAAGAAGGAAGCTAAAGATTATTGAAACTTATATCCAAAAATTATGAAACAGAAGAGAGTCAAATTGATTTATAATAGAAGTACTATCTCCGCACTTCTGAAGAGAGCACAAGCTGATAAATGTGAGAATTGCTGCACTAATAAGTCTGACATTCCAGGCTTCAAAATTACTGATCAGAATAATATATAGAAAAATGGAAGCGGTAGTAGAAGAGATAGTAGGTGAAGATCAATTTGAGTATATGAAAAACTGTCGTACAAGTGAAGTAATTCTGGCCTAAAGATTAATACTTGTAGGGCAAATCAAGAAAAATAAAGATACTTTTATGATAATTATTGATTTTGAAAAAGCTTTTGATAATGTTAGGCAGGAGAAGATGATAAAAATTCTGAAGACGTCAGGTCTAAAATACGGAGAAAGAAGATGCTGCGAATGTTTGGGACGACTCTAACAGCATGCACCATGAAACAGGAGTTGAAATTATTCGAGTCATGGGTGATAAGCAGCAACTGGGTGCTTTGTGTTCTGCTGTGAATACTGTCTATCAGTGGCCATTTATTCTTATGGAAAGTGGATTTAGGTTCAACCCTATATATGAAGCCAGGCAGTGGTTGCATGTTAAATGGTATATTACATGGGAGGTTTCGCAGGTTGCATGTATTTATATGTACCATAGCCTCCAGCCATTGTTTCAATAATGAAACATAGTTTTGATCTAATATACATTGATATTAAGCAAAAAAAATCTTAATGAAAACCTATAACTGTAAAGTATAAGCATTATCTAGAAACAAAAATAGGATGGCTCAATCTTACCTTGTTTGCAAAAATGAGGAAGAAGGATGTGTGGAGTCCTGATGCAGATGAAGCCCAGTCAAATTTTTAAATATTTGTCGGCAATGCATACAGACATATGATGGGCAGGAAACAGCTGTGAGATGTTCAAATACATGTTTTGTTAGAGAACTCCAAGATAAAAATACCTGTGCACAAATAGCACACACAACTTGTGATTCTCTTTCTTGCTTCAAAGTAATTTCACTGTTATGATAAGGTGTATGGGCACACAATGTTGACAGATCTGTGAAAACCAGCCCACACTGTTCACAAATATACTGTGGAGTATTTACAAGTGAGTCATGGCAGAATACATGTCTTATTAGCAAATCCCTTGCATTGTAAACTTGCAGACATTTAGCACACAGAAACTGCAGTGGCCTTGTAGCAGATGTGTTTTCTACCACACCAGTATCCTCTTGGTCATGACACCTGAGCTAGGTTTTGATTGAAATCTAATTGTTGCCAGTGCAAAGAGAAAATAATTAGATCCTTTACTAAGGATATAGCACTAAAATTTATGACTTAAGCTACATACAGGCACATGACGATACATTAAAAAACCAATTACAGTTCCATATACCAGATAAATGTTAAACTGCTACACTTTATACAAATGAAACAGGAAAATAGTTTTTAGGATATATAAATGACAAAGGAAAGGGAAAATGACTCATCACTCACCAAAGATGAAGGTTGCAAAAAATGAAAAACATATATGATGAACACAAACAAATACAACATTTCGGTTTTCATCTTATTCATGTAATAGAAACAGAGTCAAGTAGTTCAGGAGGTGTACACATGCCGAACTTTATCACATGACTACATGAATTAGCGGTATGTCAGGAAAGACAGAGATGTTATATATATATATATCACAGGTGGTCATAAAGGTAATGATATAACAACAGGGTCAGGAATATTAAAATAAACAGTATATAAATAAATAACTTAATTAGTTAAATGATAATACCAATAATAATGAGTGATGGATCAAATGACGGAATTTTATTGGTTGTTGATGCCAGGTGGGTGTCTGGTATCCAGGATATTTTACAGCTGCCACAAAATTCCATACAAAACTACCCCACCCTTACATCCTTGTTGTCTGTGGCAGACATGTCTGTTCTGATTCAGGATCTCTCTCCCCGTACTAATAGAACCTATCCCAAGCCCTTATTTCCTGCTCTTACTCAGCAGATCTTGCACATAAACAAATCTCCCATGCAACCTCCCTGTAACCACTCCCGCCCGGCACCTCCAAAATCAAACCATAGCCATGACCTTGTGGCCCAGTTCTTGCCTGGCCTCAAATCTGTTAATCGAATATTACAACAGGGACATGACTTCCTTCTCTCCTTTCCAGAAATGTGTACTCATTTACCAAACATTTTACCAACTGTCCCCCATACATGTTTCAGCAAACCACCTAACCTCAAAAACATTTTGGTTCACAAATACCCACCAGACTCCAAAAGTACAATATGGTTCTTCGCTGTACAATAGACCTGCCTGCAAAACTTGCAACATGCATCCTCCCACTACAACATATTCCAACCTTGCCACAGGGGCACCTTCCCCCTTCATTAGACATGCCACATGCTCCACAACAGATATTCATATACCAGCTAACCTGCTGCAACTGCACTATTTCCTATGTAGGCCTCACTACACAGCAACTCTCAGTCAGAATGAATGGCCACAGACAAACAGTACACACCAGCAACTTATACCTCCCAATACCAGAACATGTCAATTATCACAATTCTAACAATCTCAATGACTGTTTCACCATGAGAGCTATCAGAGTTTTCCCTGAAACCACCACTGGTTCATAACTTTGAAGATGGGAACTTGCATACCAAAATATCCTGGATACCAGACACCTAACTGACCACAACCACTGAGAAAATTTTGCCTTATGACCGATCACACATTATTATTAGTACTATCATTTAACTAGTTACAAATTTCTTCCAAAACAAATTTATTTATTTATATACTGTTTGTTTTAATATTTCAGACCCTTTTGTTATATTATTAATTTTATCACCACTTGCTATATATATATATATATATATAAAACATCTCAGTCTTTCCTGACATATCAATAATTCATATGTTATGTTACAAACTTCAGCATGTACACACCTCCCTAACCACATGATTCAGTTTCTATCACATGAATAAAGTGGAAACCGAAGTATTGTATATGTTTGTTTTCGTCATATCTGTTTTTCACTCGTTTTTACCAACTTTGGTGAGTGATAAGTCATTTTCCATTTCTTTTGACATTTACATACACATTATACTAAGATACATTCGTTACGTATTGTATCTTACTAAATAATTATGTCTCTGAAATGTTTGAATTCTAAATCACTTAACCAGATACTTTATTTTACAAAAAAATCACAAAAAATATTACGAATTACCAATTTTAACTTGATGAAAGTCTCAGCAATCAAAGATAAGGATGTCTCTATTCTATCATTTTAATACAACCATGACTCTTCATATTAAAAGTGGTTACAGGTGTAGAGAACAGTAAATGGAGCTAAATAACATACTAATAACTATACGGTCTTATACTCCTACGGTAAAAGTGATCATATATGTCTCAAATACAATATGAACATCTGTAATGATGCCCAGTCTAATAAGCACAGAAAGGCTGGCAACCATCAGTAGCTATATATGCCAAAAATGTATCACAGGTTATACCACCACATCCCACAGGGGTATCATGTAAAAATAGATCTTTTTCAACCAAAATGCTTATAAGAACTGGTTGATGTGTTTATCAGATTTTGTTGTCCCCAGTTATCCAACTCTTGAGTGAATGCCAGGAACAAAAACTGTATCAAGAAGACAATTTTAAGGAAAAGCAGTGAATAGAATCCTCGGGTATGCAAATCTTAGCAGCCAGTTTGCTTAATAAATATTATTGGAAAGATACAACAGATAAGCTCTTAAAAAAAAAAAAAAAAAAAAAAAAAAAAAAAAAAAAAAAAAAAAAAAAAAAACCATTTAAAATACAGGGCGCAAATAAAAATGTAGCCCAATCAACATAAAACTTAAGGGACATGTCAAAAAAGGAGTGTATAAATCAGTGTATGGAAACAAACAAAAACATTACTGTGGATGTCTCAGGAGGAATTGGATAATCTATCATGGCTTCCATTTTTGTGCAGATGAGAGACAGCTTATGAAGAATTTATTTAACTTTTCAGGAGTTCTACAGATACAGAAATAATACCATCACTAAGACCCTAAAAAAGAATAAACACAAAACTACGCTTGTGGTACAGTATTCTGGAACGTAGAAATGCTTGAAACAATTACAGAATTGTTGTGTTAATTCGATTTCATTGACAATTTTTTTGTAACCAGTGAAATTTTAAACAAGAAGCTGATAACACAGTATTCATCTATTTCAACCAGTGGTTCAATAGTGTGAAACTGGGTTTAGATATACAATAGATAAGAAACACCCTATAAAAACAAGGGTTAACACAATTTTTACAAGCCCTAGGTGCAGGTAACTAGAACCCAAGTAAAATAAATATTAAAAATTTTGAAACATATCAGGAGAGGAACACATGATGGGCAAAGTCTAGCATGTTATACCTTGATAACATTCAGCCCAACTGCTATGTTTAATTACATGCATAATATGAATATTATAAGGTTTCTAATGATATATATTTCTTCTTAAACAATAAAACAGAGTAAAAATTAAGACAGAGTTTAATTTTTAATATAATTATATGCCGTACCCTAAAGTTGATCCATCAGCACCATAAATAGCAGTGTCTGCCACCGCCGAGTCTATTAGCTGTGTGATGCCCGCAGTCAAGTGCGGTGGTGTCCTGCTGTCCTGGAGGTCCTCCCGGGCCCCGGACCTTGACAGCTCTCTGACCATGTCGCCCCCAACACTGGCTCCACATGCCGCTGCCTGGTGTTGTGCAGTAATCGAGCCTCTGTCTCTCACCGCCTCCAGCCGCTGTCTCACAGAGGAGTTCCTTTCTCCCACAGTGGTGTCTGCTACGGCCGAGTCCAGTGGCTGTGCAACACCCCCGTGGCCCACATCAACCCCACCACTGGCTCCGCGTGATGTTGTCTTGTACTGCACAGCACAAACGTCACTGTTCCTCACTGCCTCTAGCAGTGGTCTCGCAGACTTGTTTTCTCCTCTTGTAGTGGTGTCTGCCACTGCCAATACCAGTACTTGGGCGACTGATATGTCGCCTGCTGCCGACAGCAGCTGGAGCGGTGTCCTGCCAGCCTTGTCCTTGCGGTCCACCTGGGCCCCGAACCTCAAGAGCTCTCTCGCCACGCCGGCCCCGCCAATGCCTCCACACGCCGCCGCCTCGTGCAGCGCAGTCCACCCGTCGTTATCTCTCGCCGCCTCCAGGTCTGCCCCCGCATCCAGCAGTATCCGCACGGTGGCGGCCTGGCCGTGCCTCGAGGCCACGTGCAAGGGCGTCGACGAAGAACTGTCGACAGCGAGTGTAGCCAGATCCGGGCGGTGCTGCAGCGCCATCCGCAGCAGGTGCAGGTGTCCCGCCTGACACAGCGCACTCATGAGAAGTGGAGCTTTCTCTGGAGAGTCCAGCTGGCGGTTTATAACCTCCAGCTCACTGCAGCTGATGTCACCAGCCTCCAGGAGAGTCTCAAGGAACTGAGGAAATTGCATAATTGGTCTGGAAAGCACTTCCTCTTTAGACAAAGTGCTCAACAGCAATTCTGCTGTCTCTTCCATTGGACACCTGGACAAAAAAAAAAACATGTAATGTATATCACACTTTAAAGAAATAAATATCATCACTGCCCAAAGCATAAATTCATTTATCCTGGAGGGCCAAACCCTTAAAAATTTAGGCTTATGGTAGCTTACTAGTGTTGGACTTGTACACAGATCATTTTATTTCTCTACTGTGAGCAGTAATATCTCTAATGTTACTGTAAAATTCGCAATTTCATGTGGTGCAAGTGTCAGTAATTTATGTGTAGTGCGACTATTGTCCTACTTTATCAGTTGATAATTTTCTTAAACTAGCTTTGCCTGGCATGCATTACAACGGCTCTTTTTCTGATAATAAATCCCGTGCCATAGAAATGGGTTTTCGCTATAAGCCAACTTACTTTTATAACAAATATGATTACAAGTGGTTATAAAATGAAATTAAGTGTGTCATATTAATTACTAAGTAATAATAATGCCTTTCCTGATAGAATATTCTTACAACGTGCCAGCATGTGATAGACAATAGAGGTAAAATTATTTCCTAAATGCCATATTACACACTTGTGTGTGATGTATAAAAATGAATAATAATTAAAAATTGGCATAAAGCATTATTTTTATATGATACATTATTACTAACATATATTATTATCAAAATCTTGAGCATGGCAGCATCAACAGCAATGGTATCTCTTCAATTGTAAAATAAAACACAGCCAACCTGTTGCAATATTCATTGAATTTATTGTTTACCGGTTTTGACCCACCTTAAGGGAGTCTTCTTCAGAACCTGTGGATGTTGTACATTAATAGTGCCTCTGATGTTAAGCTTGGAGTTATATACATAAAAGTTTGTGCATACTCACTTGTTAAAAAATATTACATAAATCTAAAAACTCTTCTCAATAAAATAGTACATTTTGTAAAGTCACACATTAAAATACATTTTATAGCTATCCAACCGGCAGCCAACGTGTATCACAGAGCCAGCAACACATCTAACCTGGGCAGCAGCTTACTGCCGACTAGCTTGTACGTTGTGGCGGTAACTAGGTTAATGGCAGATGTTTCATATGCACAAAAATAGAATTTTGAGGAGATAATACATAAAGATAATAATCTACTTAATGATCAGATCCACCTTGCTAACAGGCAATTTTTTGAGAGCCTCTCACCCATACTCATAACTCAATAATATGACACATTGGACAACAATTGATCTCCTCAAAATTCTATTATTGTGCATGTCAATCAATTGTATAACTAGATGCTGTTCAATTTTATAACATCTGTTGCATCCATGTGTAGGTCACAGGTGGCGCCATCTGCCATTAAACTAGTTACCGCCACAATGTACAAGCTGTCGGCAGTAAGCTGCTGCCCAGATCAGATGTGACACTGGCTCTGGTACACGTTGGCTGCCGGATGGATATCTGTAAAATATATTTTAATGTTTGACTTTAGTAGAAAATGTACTATTTTATTGAGAAGAGTTTTTAGATTTATGTAATATTTTTTAACACATGAGTATGCACAAACTTTCATGTATATAACTCCAAGCTTAACATAAGAGGCACTAATAATGTACAATATCCACAGGTTCTGAAGAAGTCTCCCTTAAGGCGGGTCGAAACCGGTAAACAATAAATTCAATGAATATTGCAACAGGTTGGCTGTGTTTCATTTTACAAATATTATTATAAATTGGTTACAGTAATATTATTACTGCAAACAGTATTTGCAACTAACACTCTGATTTAGTGAAAGAAAATTGTTCATTGTTGTGGGGACAGTTTTTGAAATTATATTTCTAATCATAGGGGAATAGGGTATTTGACTACTTCTTAAAAATAGTTTTAAATTGTTTATTGGTACACCTTATTCACCAAGTGAAGAGATTTTTTGACAAAAGTGCATTATTTTGCGAAAAATTCAAAGTTAAAATTTAAAGAATTTAAAAGCCCGCCACAACGCTCATTTGCTGCCTGGCGCGTGTAACGGCAGTCGTGACGTCACCCGTCTGTAAACGCTGCCGCTGGGAATGGAGCGTTTCCTATTACTCAAGTTTTCAACTATTTTTTATTGTTTGTTACTGGTTATTTCTTGTTATTAATGAAGGTTCGTTTTGAATATAAAATCGAAAAGCCTACAGCGGAAAAATATTGAAAGTAGACGCCTTATTTGTGGGCCTAGCTAAAGAAACAACCACTGAGTTTTATTCTGTGGAGCTTAAAAATGTAACAACTTTAATTTGATATTGCAACAAAGTCACTTACGATTTTATGTGTATCTCATTTACACCTTAATTTCGTAGAGTAAATGTAATACGTTGTTTAAGGCGAGAATTATTAGGGTTGGTCCTGAGGTTTGATCCTCGCTTCGGAATATTTTCAGTTGGTTTTCTTTTGTCATTTTCTTTGGATACTAGTTGCTGTTGGTTACATTCCATAATAATTTTTTCCCGAAAATCCACCAGAAAATCAATTTAATTTTTCTTTTTCCTGAAGGCTTCACAAATTTTTGGATAACAAGCGAATTACAACCATTTGAAACAACCAAAGAAGATTTCAAAAAGGAAATTAGACGTTACTTGCACACCGAAAAAAAGGTTTTTTTTTTTTTTTAAAAAAAATGAATATGACTTGCACATTAAAAGTAAATATCGCCTAATAGACGCAGTTATGTCAGGAAGGTAACCTACAGTTGTATCGTCACGTAAAAATTCCAACGAAAAGGACACAAAGCATTCCGGAACTGTTGCAAGATTAGCATGAAATTTCTACATGTGATGTCACTTCTAAAATAAATTTCATTGTTCACGGCCGTGCACCTATATTTTTTGCATGATATTCTCTCTCTGGTAAGTTTAGAAATAAAAACTTTTCATGTATGGTAGCAATTTGTTTCAAACAGTTGCATGACGCTTAGCAACTATTATGAATTCTTCGAATAAAAACATGTTAGTGCAAAAAAAAAGTAAACAAATACCGAAAAAAATTCACACAAAAATATTATCCCAACCAAGGTTCTTCGAACGTAGGACGTTCTGAATTCCATTACCACTCTTCAATCACGCAGCTATCCTGACACTACTTTAATTGCTTCTCTTTATGTTAGTAGTGAACACTTCACAGTTTCTTCATGTGAGATGAAGTGAAACGAGGTAGGTAAATGAATAAACAAACAAATTCAGTTTTATTGACAAAAAATATTATTTATCCATAATCTTTATCTGCAAATAAGAAAAATGGCCCAAAACATCCAGTTGTTCCGAGCATGGTGAGTGAGCGGTTAACGCTCTGGTCTCGCATCCGGGAGGACGCCGCACAGTGTGATATTTGCTAAATCTAGAGGGACAAAAGTCAGTTTTGATAATTGTCTATGCAGGCAAAATAGTTATTTATATTCAAAGTAGATGAACCATACTACTCGGAACAAAGGTTTATTTTCAACGAATTCACGCCTAACAATAGAAAAAATAGTTTGAACAATAGGCTTCCTGTGATCCACCGAACAAGTGCTTCAGTCGGCCGCGCTAATGCATTGAGTTTGGTCGATGATTACGCTATATTTCTGCGTGTTAGTAGTGATTTATGTGTTGCTATTGCTTTTGGCGAGCTTCAAGGTAAGTTTACGCAAGATTTTTCCGTGATTCAATAGCATCATTAAAACAGAACGAGATTATTTTTAATTCAAAAAAAAAAAAAAAAAAAAAAAAAAAAAAAAAAAAAAAAAAAACTACTGAGCCAATTCCATGTTGAGTTTTAGTTGATTATAACACATTATACCAATCTCGTACTATATTTATTTAAAGAGCTGCTTATTAGCTACAAGAAATACCTTAATTTGTTTGCGCATATTTGCGACACCCATACAACTTTTCTTTATTTTCAGCATGACTGCACAAATTTCGCGTACAGAATTTTCGACGTATGGTTTGCTAACGCAAAACAATCAATCTCTAACTTTCAATTTAAATATAAATGAGTCTCAAATAGAATCTGTTACATTTTTAAGCTCAGTAGAATAAAAGTCATGTTTTTTTTTCTATAGCCAGCCCCACAAATAAGGCGTCTATTTTCGTTTTTTCCGCTGTAGGCTTTAACATAATGTTCTCGATTTTGTATTCAAAATGAAATTTCATTAATAACAAGAAATGACCAGCAACAAACAATAAAAATAGTTGAAAACTTGGATAATAGGAAACGCTCCATTACTAGCCGCAGCGTTTACAGACGTGTGACGTCACTCAAGCGACCACCAATCCTAGAGGGTTTTCTGTCACGTGACCAGAGGTAAGAAAAGTATAATTTTAATTTCGCTTTTTTATTAAAAATAATCCACTTTTCTTTTCAAAATTGATAAAATTAGCTTCCTGAAGCATTAATCTATGAGAATGAGTTCAATTTATAATATTTTTTTAATGTTGCCATATAGCCTATTATGCTAAAGATATATCCTCTCTTGCATGTCTAACAAATCTTCCTCTTTAGAATTCAAGATATCATGGGCATTGGGCACATTGGGGAGGAATTAATTCTTCATCACTGTCATAACAAATATCGCTTTGGTACTAATCTGAACAAATAAATTTCTAATTTCACCATCTGTCAGAGGCTTATTAGATAGCATCAGTCATCTTTTGGGGCAAAAGGCCCTGCAAAACTATCATCACTACAACTTATATTTCAACATTTTTTTAAACTAATAAAGCTATACATATGAAATCACTTGCCATTATAACTTGTTGATAACTTTTACTATATGCCAATACCAGCAGAGACACTGCCAACTGAAGGAGAGAGCAATGGATACTGAGACATAACTCCACACCACACACTAGTGCATGATTAGCACTTTAGCGTTGACATCTCACCATGTGATAACGTGTGATTAGCAGTGAACATGTTAAGTGGATACACATATAGTCAAATAAAAAATAAATGAGTGACAGTGATTTTTATAAATTAAATTAATATTGAAAAAGTTTATTCTATTGCTTTGGTATATACAATACTTTTAGTCCTTAAAACAAGCCCATTGATTATATACAGCTGTAATAGTACTTAGCAAAACAGAGCAATGTGGAAGCTCAATGATTAAATCTCTTTACTTCAAATATTTTTTTGGTCTGGTGTAAGGTTCAAATTCAGGTGGAAGCAGAACATTTTAAGAGTTGTATATGATCAATTATTTATTTAATTTATCCCCTTCAGTATTATCTAACCAACCTTCGGGTTGTGGACTAAGTTAGTTTTTTTAATTTTTTTATTTTAAAACATAGAGAAAAATACGGTCTACAGTGTTTCTTAGATGCTGGATATAAAAGTTCTAATGTTTTATCCCATTTGATTGGATTGTAATAAAAAATTTCCATCAGCATCCACATTGGCGGATTTCCCTATCAATACAAAAACCGGAAAAGTTGCTTTTATAACTTAGTATTGATAGGGGAGAAGGGCAATAGTGTGTGCAGTTTTTTAAACTAAATAAAACACCATTTTTGATTTATTTTGAAATATCTGTATACAGGATCAAATAAAAACTAGATTTTTAAATTTTTAAGTTCGAGTTTCTTGGTTGTAAACTATCCAGTCAAAATTAGTCCAACACCATTTGACAGGAAATGTTTTGGGCTCTCAGAATATCACAGATATCCCTATCCAGTTGGTTACAATACCTTCCACTTTCGAGATATTTGAGAGCAAATTTTGCTTAAGGAGATGGTGGGTTTTTGTAAACCAAAGAAATGTAGGAAATATTTTTCTCACCATTTTAATGATAACCATATGTCAAGTTACATCAAAATCGGACATAAACAATGGGTTTTTATAAAGAACATTTACGAAAATTAAGGGGAGTAAAGGATAAGAAGGGTTTCATTTGGCAAACTAAATATTGACAGTATTTTTCTCTTTGTTTTAAAATTAAAAAAAAAAAATAATTTAGTCCCCAACCCAGTAGGTCAAACTAAGCCATTGATCATATACAACTCAAAAATTCTATTTCCACTGGAATTGGCACCTTTCACCAGACCAGGATACTTTTGAATGTAAGAGCCTTAACCATTATGCTACCAAACCACTATGTCTTTTAACTACAGATGAGCTAAATACTATCAAAGCCAGATAAAAACTATGAGTGTTGGAAAACACTGAGGGCAGGCATAAAGGAGGAGAGGGAAACCCAACATAGATACTATTTTCCTGTTTGCTTTATAGTAAAGAAACTAACTTATTCCACAACCTGAAGGTTGGTTGAATCCTCCCAAAGGAGGTGCACTAACCCATTGTGTCAAACATAGGACAGCCAGTTCCTTTCCTCCGGGGCCTACAGTTTAATGGAACCTGAACCACAGAATATCTGAGAGTTTCTCAGAAG